>CM062089.1:105077-220423 GCA_031163375.1 Conogethes punctiferalis | reverse complement strand
ACTAAGGCAAATCGCTCAAATGACAATTGTCATTAGATTGATAGATACTCATTTATTGCACAAACATAGACATTACAGGAAAACATATCGCAAACAAAACATAGTACGACATAGGTGGTCTTGTCGATCTTCTAGCCATATCTTTCAGACAACCTTCAGGTAGAGGAAACCAGCTTTACAAGAGATGGGTATCCAAAACTATCTACTGTAAGTTAAGTAGGTACATACATAAATATACCAAGTACTATTACATTGCATTAATACAAACATATATATACGAATAAATATAAATAAATATACATACCTACATATACATACATGTAATAAATTTAAGTATGGAGATCATTATTGAGATCTGCTGATCATCATCTGCTGATGATGATGATGATGAATGATGATGATTGGTAGTCCAGAGGACTTTGACCTACATTTACGTGGCAGTTCAAAAAGCATTAAAATTACCGGAAACGTGCAAAAGATAATAATAAATTCTTTTACGACGCACATACAACATCACGCCGTATCTTAATGCGTAAGTATTACTATGTTTTTATAAGATAAGTGCAATTGATTATGTACAAACGATTATAATATAACAACCTGAAAAAATCCAAAGATTACACAATATTTAATACGTAAGTACTTCTTAACTTTACTTGGAATAGAAACGGCTATCAAAATTATGGATAATATTTGCAGATAATTATCTATAAATTAATTAATACTTTTAGTAATGACTAACACAGTTCTCTAAATGTAATTTACTAATGAAGAAAACATGGGCTTTCCAAAAATATTTGTTATTTCTTTCTATAATATTGTCCTCATAATTACGAACAAGACCAAAATAATTAACCAAATATTCGAGTAAAAGTAAAGTGTTGTGTCCATATCATATTACATTGTCTAACGGCTTTTATTGCTACGTATATGGACTAAAAACATAGACGATTTGGACTGTATTTGAAAGTATTTATATATTTCATTCGATCAAGGGATGTTTGCAGTACCTAAGTAATTAGTTAGTTGATAGCTATAAAAATAGTGCTTAAGCCGCTTCCCTCGGGATCTGAATCTAGGCACATTATATTGTTGATGATTGTCCAAAACTTCATTTAACTCAAAAGCTTTTCAAACATGCTTTAAAGCCTAAAATAAGGAAGGAACCCTTTCCTTTTTTTTATAGTGGCTCGACATAAAGACTTCCCTACGCCTGATGGAAGCGAAAGAGAGGCCCAAGTCGCTGTGACAACTGGCAAGTAACTGGTCAGTTTCCTGTCAGTTGCCACTGCCATGCGGCCTAACCCAAACCCCCACGAGCTCCGGACACCCTACTCACAGCAGAACACGAACCCGAAGGTCATTGGCTCGCCGCGTATTTTATAGGGTGGAGGTCCATAACCCCGGACGGGCAGCTCAATTCGAGCGAAGATTCGCTATGCCCTACCCTCTCCTTCCTCACGGTAGGTAGCGCCATCGCTGTTCCTCCAGCATTGCTTATGTCTATGATCAGTTGCCCGTTAACGCTACTTGCTTTAATAGCTTCGCCTCAAGGGTGCTTTTTAATTGCCAGAAAACAGCGGTTCGCAGTCGGATTGAACGCCGCACAAACGCCAAAAAACGAAAACGCGCATTTTGGCTACTAAAAAGCGCTTGTGGATTTTCGCGCTTCGCCCCCTTGAATTAAAATAAAAATAACCGATATCTTTGCTATCTTTGATTGCATTCCGAGAGTACTATCTGGCCGATAGCGGTAATATTGCCTTTATCGGAATTGCATTTGATAACGTGTTTACGTGCAATTGTGTTTTTTCCACTGTGAGCAAGCAGGCAAATTTTTGAGTGGAAGTTTTTAAATGACAAAAAAAATCTCATCAACATAGATAGGCGTCTCCAGTTGTTCAGCGCCTAGGTCAATAGGATTTTTCGCCCATGATCGCCACGATGAGCAGGAGGCTGGCGATCGCAGAAGCGGCTTCTCGCTCCGATGACGCTGCCAGCAGTCGTCGGCTGTAGTATTTAGATATGCCTTCAATTGTGATGGTTATACCGCCATCAGTCGGTTGCAGACCATCCTTAGTACATCTTTAGTCTCTCATCAATCCATCCACCTTAGTCTCTTAGCAGTCACGAAATATGTATAGACGATAGCAATAATCCTTTTAAGTAATAGTTTGACTGAACTAAGGAGCTTGTGGCGCCGCGTCTTGTACGCTTAACCATTGCGCGGTCAATCCGATGATGGGTGACCAAAATTTGACACCGATTTCCTCCGTGCTTTGGAAGGCACGTTAAGCTGTTGGTCCCGGGTCGGTGCTATCTTTACCAACTCAGATAGCAGTCGTCACCATCAATCAGAGATGATGATAACTCCTAACTGGAATGGGTATAGCTTACCCTAAGTGCTGCCAAATCTTTCAGTTTGGAAGCCGACCCTGAGACAATGGGAAAAAAGGCTAGGATGATGATGAGTTTGACTGAACTCGAGCGAGTGAAAAAAACTTGCCTTTACTTTCCTTCACAGTGTACTCTGGCGTAAAGTAACCTAGTATATTTTTTTGCAGTTCAAGGAAAAACATTGATCAAACAAAAATCGTCGATAAGTGGCGTTATAGGCAAAATAAACAATTGTTTATTAACAAATGTGTGAGTTATGATGAGTCCGTAGTTATGAATGAGTCCAATGTTTTAATGCCTCTCCAGTTTTCTTTGAATTTTGTGTTGATAGCAAAGAACTAGGCCATTGTTGTTTTGTTATTTTAGTGAATATTTACCATAACTTAACTTTACTTATTGTACTTGTACGTTAGATCATTGTGTATTGAACCCGTCTTTAAAGTGGTGGTCGTGGGTTCAAGTCAAGCAGGACTTATGATAAATGTTATGTAATGGTTTGGGATGTGAAATTATAAAAACTCAGAAACATCTTGTCCAATTTCTATTGAGGCTCTTGATCTTCTGGTCGATTGGAGCCTCACCGCAGCGTTCCACAGATCTCATCATTATCATCATCAGCCTATCACAGGCCACTGCTGGACATAGGCGTCTCCAATTGTAGCCACTTTCGGCAAATATCTGGCTTTACCCCATAAGGGCGGGTTGGCGATTGCAGTTCGTAACTCTTCGCTCCGGTGACGGTGCTACCCGTCATCGGTCTGTGGTATTTAGCTACGCCTTCAATTGTGATGGTTATACCGCCACCAGTCGGTTGCCAGCGCTCGTTTGCTATTCGCAGGATGCACCACGGGCAGGTGAGGTGGCTTGGAGCGAAACGATGAATAGGCCGCTACCTTACATCCCGTGGTATTTATACACGCCTTGAATTGTAATAGTAGTAATACCAGCACTAAGTGATTACCAGAGGCCTCGTTTGTTTTTCGACAGGATACAGCCCGAGCAGGTGAGGGTGATTTGGAGCGAAAGGATGATAGTCGCTCCTTTCGTCGCATAATATTATACTACTCCGTTTTTTTTTTTTTATTCAAAAAGGCGGCAGACGAATTTATGTGGCGAGATTCCTGATGGTAAAGCAGTCTTTTTTTTCTAAATGACTACGATGATGGCCAGGCCGGCCTTGTCATCATCACCGGACTGTCGGGGGAGGTGAAGGCCTCACCCCTAGGAGTAAGCAGTCGACACCGCCCATGAACACCCGAAACTCAATCGAGTTTCTGGGGTCGCTGCCGGCCTTTTAAACATGAATACGCTCGTTTCTTGAAAGTTCCCAAGTCGTAGTTTAAAGAATAACGTTGGCAGGAAACGTTCGGTATACCTACTTCCAAGATACGAGTGTACTTAGATACATTTGAACAATGAGGGGCAACGCACTATTGCGCCGAAATGCGCCAGATGCGCCGGTCACGTCGCGTCGCGTCGACGCAAAAATGCGCCCGCTCCGGAAACACAACTTGTTGTTCTGCATCAAACGGCCGGCGCTTCGGGGACTATTATGCACTCCTGCGCACTTACGAGTACGAACATAAGCTTCTAACCATCGTCCTAGAAGTAAGTATGTACCTTGAATCCTTGAATCTCGATACACCATCTCCTACAATCTCGAGTATTAGTTATAAATGCGTTTAGTAGAGGATTAAACAAAACACCTCATATTTTTTTATATAAAGAGCGTTCAGGAAGCGGTCATGAGGTCAAAATGTTAAGTCGACAGGCACAATAGGGCAGCATACCCACCGCGCCGGTCGCCCTTACCCCGAAGGCCCACTGAGATGCCGTTCAACGCCCCGCCTAAAGAACCCAGGATTGTAAGAGGTCATCATCAGCCTATATCAGTCCACTGCTGAATATAGGCCTCTCCCAATGTTCGCCACTTTGATCGATCCTGGGCTTCCCGCATCCAGCACTTGCCAGCCGTCCTGCGCAAATCGTCACTCCGCCTGGCCTGAGGGCGTCCTACACTACGTTTGCCGAGACACGATCTCCACTCCAGAAGTCGTTTATCCCAACAGTTATATATTTTGAAACACACAGCAATAAGAAAAAGGTAAGTCTTTTGAATGCCAATTTTTCTTTTTCTTACAATGTTGAACATTTAGATATTCTGAAGTTATACGACGCAAAATGTGATAATGTGTGGAAGCAGTCGTCCAGGGAATGTCGTTCAGGAAGTCCTCAACTTTGTTGATTTTATATGGGACTTAAAATTATGCATCTAGGTGAACTGCCTAACGATATGTTTTAGTAACTTATTAAACAATTTCACAGTTAATCCAACAAATTTACTCTATATCTGTTTGTTGGTCATTCTTATGTATGATTATTACTTTGGGAAGTGATAAATGTGAAACCGTCTGATATTATAATCATCTTCAACCATTCACAAGATATTCTCGAACGATTCATAAATAAAAGCTCTTCATTCATTTCGCAGCGACAGAGCTACCGTCTGCGTTTGATTCATGAATTAAAAATATCACACACATGGTCATATCGAGCGTCTCGCCGTGACTTTATTTACATTACCATACCAAGAGGTTATGGTTTTCCGAACCCGGATTGGTACAGAAGGCAGGGGTCACAACACTCACAACCAATAGGCTATTATGGCTAAAAATTGTAATTAGTCCGTCTTGTAGCATATTCAAAAATATAAGACACGTATTTTTCATTTGTAAATTAAACTAAAATTTACAATGATTTATAGCCCGTTGAAATTATGCGTGACGTCACTCGGTGAGGCATTTTTAGGGGAGTGAGTGACGTCAAAGACTCCTACTCCTAATTTTTAATGCCTTGTATCTTTGCTATTGTTTATTTGAATGAAAAAAGGAAAAATACGTGTCTTTTATTTTTGAATAAGCTAAAAGACGGGACTAATTACAATTTTAGCCATAATAGCCTATTGACTCACCGGGCCAGTCAAAATAATCTCCTTAGTTAATGCGAATGCTGGCTTCGCATCGAGTCTAATCAACAGCTACTAAGTTGCTAGAGAATATAGGGCTCGATAATCGTTATCAATATAACCTTCATTGTTACATTGTGTTGCTAATCACATCGCGGCTTATCGCCGACATCCTATATTTGAATGCACGCGTATAGTATGATTACGTGTGGTCCCATCGCGTCGTCCAAATCGTACCGGGAAACGTAGCGTACTTTACCATTGATTGCGGTTTGTGACCACATCCCTGTACAATATCACCGGTTATTTAGTCATACCATGAAATGGTTGTGAATAGGTTACAGCATTTTTAAGCAAAAAAATAAATTAAATATGGTCACAATGGAATCAACTAGGAAGTACACACTACTATCGCACTACTAGACGCCGCGGTAAGGGCCATCCGTACCACCTGGAGACGATCTTGTCCAGAACTGTTAGTTTTCAGCGTTCATTGCAGAAAGATGTAAGAGTAACAGCAAGCGGTTTGACGGACTTTATTGGTTCGATTCCCGTTCGGACCACGTGCATCAAGCAAGGGAAAACCTAAGATGACCCGTTTGGCAGATCGAGGCGATTGCTTCTTTTGCGCTTTCCATCAGGCGGAGAGCTTCCATGGAGCACTATAACAAAAAAAATACTTTTCGGCCATAGCCGTTGGGTAACTTAGACAGCCGAGTGGACAGCGGGCACAATGCACCGTCCGATTAAGTATTCACCGAGGAGATGGGAGGATATCCGCCGATTCAGCGCGCGTGCGCACGCTACACTCGCATCGTGGTTTATATCGGGCCGTCGAGACGGAACACTGAGGAATCTAAATCAGACAACAATGTGTTTATTGCCTTTTCTTATTATCATCATCATCATCATCAGCCTATCGCAGTCCAGTGCTGGACATAAGCCTCTTCAGTTGTTCGCCACTTTGGGTAAGCACTGGAAGCTTTACCCATAATCACCACGCTGGGCAGGTGGGTTCGATCGCAGGATTTTCTTTGCAGATTAGATTTTTGTAGACGAAGCGCCCTTAGCTGCTATTAGTTAGGAATTTAAGTCACAAACCCTGGTCTTAAGCCTTTTAAAGGCAGAAAAGGAGGAAGTCAGACATGCTCATAAATAGTAACCCAACACACATCGCCATTTAGCCCCAAACTAAGCCAACGCTTGTACTATGGGTACTAGACAACTGATAAACTTACTTATGTGACTTAGATACTGTGTTTACTGTTTGTACAAGCTATGTATAATGATATGTATTTATTTACAAAAATCAGTATTATTATTATTTTGTTTTTTTCGGTCAGTGCTGTTGCGCGTTTTGCGCCACCCACAGACTGGTGGTGGCTGAAAATCAGCGGTTTGCTCATTGAGTAAACAACTCGCTGAGACATCACCTATTTGCATTGCTGCTGCACACATGCCCACATCTTTGCACAGTGTTTTGTTTTATTTTTCTTGTAATTGTTTTCTTCCTGTGTTTTGTTTGCTGTATTCGTTTGTTGTGTGTGTGTCAGTTTATGTAAATAAATTTTTCTATTCTATTCTATTCAATATCTAAGTAAGTTTATCAGTTGCGACTTGTCCACTATCATCAGATTCATCAACCTCTATCAGTCCACTGCTGGACATAGGCCTTTCCGAATGTTCGCCACTTTGATCGTTCCTAGGCTGCTCGGACATGTTCATGTACACAAATGTTTGTATTGTTCGGGGATCGAATCCACGACCCTTGGTTCAGAAGGCAGAGCCATCGGGCCAGTCAAATATCATACAACCAAGCAATTCAATACAAAGTAAGCTCTTTTATGAACGCTAAAAAGGTACTGCTAACTAATTTAAAAATAGCATTAATGTCCAGATATTAAATGTTCGTTACATAAATATTTATCCTGGGTAAGATTGGATGGAACCCACGACCCGTGTCTCAAAGTGTTTACAATAAGGTGTAAAATAAAGTGAGTATATAAATAATACTCCTAAAAAAAGCAGACATGGATCGTACCAATCAAATCGTGCCTAAATGATAATCGTAAAAGCTTACTCCTTTTACGGTCAGTTTCCGTTGCGCGCGCGCAGGGCGAAATGAGCGGTCGTGGGCGCTGCCCTTTATATGAAGTTTGAACAGGAAACTAAAAAAAGCGGCCAAGTTCGAGTCGGACTTGTCCATGAAGGGTTCAGTAGCAGCCAGTATCATAATATAAAAGTAGTTGGTTGTCTAAATTAAATAATATACTCGCAGCGTATTTTTGCATTTGTGTACTTGTTCTTCTCTTTTTGAAATAATTTTTCGTTGATTATGTACATCATATATTGTTGTAGTTTCATCATTTATTAAGGAAATGGGAGGGGGGGGGGGGGTTTACACATTTTACACTTTGACAATGACAGTCTAACGCGCAAACTAATCGAATTGAGAATTTAGAAATAAATAATATTTCAATATGGTCTCATAGTTTTGACACAGACAGACAATATGACGAATCTATAAGGGTTCCGTTTTATGGCCATTTGGCTACGGAACCCTAAAATAGCAATTTTTCCTTCATTTAAGCTGCAGCTGTACTTAGTGTATGTACATTTATAATGCACGATCATTTCTATTCAGTTGTTTTGTAAATAAAAGAAAGGGTTGGGCGTTTTTGCAATTTTTTGCTGCGGAGGCAAGAATTTTTTTTCGTTAATGGCACCGGACCTCACCGAGGCCTTTTTCTGGCGATGTCGAGTGAAAAAGTGACAATTTTAACGTTACAACTCGCGTTAACATTACAACTCGGGCGTTTAAAATTATATTCATAGATTCCTTGCTAGCCTTAGGTCGTTAACGGGTACGGCTCATGCTGAGTGGATATCGTTTAGTGTTACGATGCAAGTTCATTTTCTCTTCTCTCTTTTATGTTCGTGTAACTTGTATGTGACTAGACGTTTTTCTATTCTATTTCTATGCTAAATGTATGAACAATACAACAATTAATTTAAGTGGATTCGTGCATTGAGCACGAATGTTCTGTGACTACATCACACACTAAGTCAAAGTCAAAGTCACACACTAAGGCTCTGTGTTTCAGTACTTTAGGACTAAACGATCGACCACGTAACTATCCCCAAGGAATCTCAGTCTGAAATTCTCCCAACAAAATCTTAATCTTAACTTTAATATTATAAAGCTGAAGAGTTTGTTTGTTTGTTTGAACGCGCTAATCTCAGGAACTACTGGTCCGAATTGAAAAATTATATTATTTTTGTGTTGAATAGATAATTTATCGAGGAAGGCTTTAGGCTATATAAAATCACGTTGCAACTATTAGGAGCGAAGAAATAATGGAAAATGTAAAAAAAAAACGGGAAAAAATAACTATTCCACGCGGACGAAGTCGCGAGCACAGCTAGTCAATGATAAAACTGGCTGCTACGTTCTATGACATAACTGTTTTGAATTAGATAGATGTACTTTATTGCACACCATACAGTCGACTTAAAAACTAGGTATTATAGACATCTGTTGCACTATATAGGCGACCTTATCGCTGGCTCGATGGCTCATTTGGTAGTGACCTCTGCCTTCTGAGCCAAGGGTCGTGGGTTCGATTTCCGCACAGTACAAACATTTGTGTTCATGAACATGTCTGTATTAAGTCTGGGTATTTACTATGTATAATATGTATTAATCTACAAAAAAAAGTATTTGAGTAAGTTATCAGTTGTCTAGTACCCATAGTACAAGCTTCGGCTTAGTTTGGGGCTAGACGGCGCTGTGTGGCCCAGAGTGGCATGTCTTGGGTTATTTATTTATTTATCGCTATAAGCGATCTCTTCCAGACAATCTCTGGGTAGAGGATAGTTAAAAGAAAGGGTGAGGTGAGCTATCAACTGAATCTGAATTGGTAGTGGAATTCACATTCGAAAACAATGTGTTTAGATTCCATCATCAGCCTATTGCAGTCCACTGCTGGACATAGGCCTCTCCAGTTGTTCGCCATCTAAAGCAAACTTCTGGAGGACATACCCATAATCGCCACGCTGGGCAGGCGGGTTGGCGATCGCAGGGCGTAGCTTCTTGCTCCGGTGACGCTGTTGCCCGTCATCGGCCTGTGGTGTTTAGATTCGTTCCGACTCATTTTGTAAAATCTTATAAAGGTGATTCAGGGTAAAGACTCATAATATCCTTCGACCGTTTCATGGTGTTTATCTTTATCATTAACCGAACGTCCCAGATCCTCAAATGGTAATTTGCCTTGCAATTACTAAAACTACAGCCGGAGTTTACTCTAGCCGCCTCAGTGAGGTGCAAATTTGAAACCACAACATTTTTACCGCAAATATTTTTAATTTTCTCATTTATGTATGTTTTACGATGATGGTGTCTTGGGAAGTGCCAACAAACTTCGAAAGTGTCAGAGTTTTAAGGTGATTTCGAGAACACAAGAAATCAGTTGTCTTGTTAAGAAGTTTTGGCAAACATTTACCCTTTTCTGTCCTTGCAAGTTTGTACAGTCAGTTTCAATATTTTCCGACTAATACTTACCCTTAATTGTTTCAAAGCTGTACCGATGACGCAAAAGACACAAGTGCGCATTTTTTGAGTAGCTACATTTTGGCGCCAATTTTTTTTCTACTCGGAGATGCTCTATTACCGATTGTTCTCGTGAACAAATTTGCACAGTTGCCTCATTCTACTCCAATCGTAAATGTATTGTAATAATGTATTAAATATTCGGAAATTTGCGTCATTAGTGACCTTAAAGCGTTAATTTATTTTAATCCATACCCTTTGTTTGAGTTGTTAGGCGTGGAGCACACTCTGTTGACCTTGAAGTTTTTGCCAATTTTTGTGTCTTAAGTGTAACAGATGGAGGCTGAAATGTAAGAACGAAAAGCATCTATGAAGCTACATGCTTAATGCGCCCTGTATTTTTTTTCTATTAATGGCAACCGATCTCTCTGAAAGCCTCGAAAGAAAGTTGTTATTTGCTATGAAAACATCAGATATTCGTTGTTTTACTTTCAAATCGAAAATTTGCTTAATTTTAACTGGAAAACCGATTTAATTTGAATCTTATTTGTAGGTTCCAATCTTGACTATTCTATTAATTTAATAATGGAATTAAATTTAAACTTTTTTAGACATTTCCCTTACATAATATGTACTTAGGAACTTACATCCATTCAAAGTTTCTGACTTACACCGCAGTAGATACAGACGACCACATATCATCCCCCTTCTGTCAAATTTCCCCTAAACAATTTCGACCGAGTATCAAACACATAGAGTCCATTATCCATCAAGTTAATTTTGACAGATTTGGTAACTAGAGTGGTCAGGTGTACATATATGTGTAACTTTCTTAATGTATCCAATGTAATAATGAATCGTACGAAAGCAAACACTGATTGTAAAAGAAATGTGACAATAAGCGCCCATTTGTTTTATTGATTGTCGTGAAGAGGTTCAATGTTAATTACTTTTTTGATGCGTAGTACCCACAAACGAGTGGCAACAGTTTAAATCTTCCTTAGTTAGAGTTAGAACGGGCCGGTTTCCGCAACTCGACACCTGAGCGCCTATTTTGCGTGGTAAATCCTCCTTTCATTACATATTAGCTCGTCGAAAGAAATGCTTCCCGTCTAGTATAAAGCTGACGATGAACACTAAGAATTATAGATATTAAAATAATGGCGATTTTTTTTAGTATACACAATAAAGATTTTATTCATTTAAATATGCATTTAAACATATAAAGAAAATATTAACTTTGTAAATAAAAAATATTTCCAGGACCACTGGCCAAAGGCATTGTGCTAAGAAAGCTGGTCGTATTTCCTTTTTGTATGCCCAAACTAAATAACCCAAGACATGCCACGCTGGGCCACTCAGCGCCATCAAGCCCCAAACTAAGCCGAAGCTTGTACTATGGGTACTAGACAACTGATAAAC
The DNA here is from genome assembly GCA_031163375.1 of Conogethes punctiferalis. Classification (NCBI taxonomy): domain Eukaryota; kingdom Metazoa; phylum Arthropoda; class Insecta; order Lepidoptera; family Crambidae; genus Conogethes; species Conogethes punctiferalis. The sequence continues at coordinate 209,090 of CM062089.1, read as the reverse complement.
TTACTTAGATACATTTTTTTTTGTAAATAAATACATATTGTACATAGAAAACACCCAGACGAATACAAACAGACATGTTCATGCACACAAAATGTTTGTACTGTGTGGGGATCGAACCCACAACCCTTGGCTCAGAAGGCAGAGGTCACTACCCATTGAGCCACCGAGCTAGTCAAAACTAATACACTGGCCGAGGAAAGCATTACATATTTTGGTGACCACTGTACTTTGGGATTTGTTCAACACGTTAAACGCTATGAGGGTCACTGGGGACCAACAAATGATAGCTTTTCAAGCAGCCAATTACTTTGGGTAAGGTATATATTTACGTTAGGATTCTGTAAAAAGTATCTTTAAATGGTTCGTGTAATTCGTGTTACACATCACACAGTGGGCAGTTCAGTTCTAACGTTGGTTTGACGTTTTAACGTTCAGTTTTAATTTTACCCAGGTGTCCCATAGGTTTTGTGAGACTTACTCCTAAAAACGAAGAATACCTAATGACAGTTATCCGCTATGGGTGCTCATCAAAGGAGGGTCGGGACTCTGCTTAACTCCTCCTCAGCTCAGTAGCGCGCTGCCCCTATGACAGCTGATCATTTGGAGCTTGCTAGTACCCTCCCCCCCCCCCCCGGCCCTTTCTTGTGACGTAATAAATGTACCGCTTACACGTGTAACCTATCACGTCCCGTTACGTAAAACTCATTACAAAAGTACCTCTTTCGCTTCCCAACCCTGAAAGAGAGAGAAGTAGGGCATAACGAATCTTCGCTCGAATTGAGCCACCCGTCCGGGGAATGACCTCCACCTTATAGAACACCGCAGCCAAATGACCTCTGTGTCGTGTTTCTGCCGGTGAGTAGGGTTTCCGGCACGAAGCAAGTTTCCAGAGCTCGTGGGGGGTTAAGGTTGGGCCGGCATCGCGGTGGCAACTGACAGGTAACTGACCAGTTGCCCGTTGTTACAGCGACTTGGGCTTCTCTTGCGCTTACCATCAGGCGTAGGGAAGCCATTATGTCGAGCTACTATAAAAAAAACTTATCAGCATAAATCACCGTATCGTTTACAGTATCTCACGCTACTTAGCTAGCAAAAACTTTAGTGTGTCTGTCCATTCCCAGTCGCACGGCCCCGGCAAGGACGCTGGTCTCGGGTTCGGGTCAAGTTTGTGGCACCATTGTCTCAGTCTTTGTGCGTGTAATATGAATTGCCTATTGATTGCCATCGGGTTTTTCGATAGATCGGATTCGCACGGAATTGGGAAATCTTGTTTTATATGTCGGCAGTGAGGAGGAAAATAGTATTTTTATCTGAAAATAGTGTCTATCTGTGAAAATTTGGCTATTCACATTTTTTTTTTGGTTGGCTAATATTATTTAAATATTGAGGTGATAGCATTTTAGGGTTTCTACGACCATGCAAATTTCATAAAATTAATAAAAGTTTGGGACAATGAAGTGTAAATATGACCTTCATTTTTTTAGCAGGAATTGATTTTATTATCGCTGACTATTGCGCAGAAAAAAATGGATCATCATCATCATCATCATCAGCCCACATCAGTCCACTGCTGGACATAGGCCTCTCCCAAAAAAAAATGGATAATGATTTAAAATTTTTCTTTATACAGCATGAGATAACAAACTACAGCTGTTTGATTTCTAAACACCATCTTAAGACGCAACAAGGGGACACCTTACGAAATTGTCAATCTTAAGTATTACTTACTTCTAGTTCCAATCAAAGACATTCAAATGACTTTAAAATACACGGGTACTTTTTGAGGTCGCGTCCAGAGCCACCTACTGGCATCCGACATTACAGCTGTATTACCATTTGAACCTCGCAGAGGAACAATGCTGGGTCACAAGTCGTATACTAACATCGACCCTCGAGAACCTCCGAAAAGCCGAATGGATGGATGTTGCGACATGTGCTTGTTTTCTCTTATGTTACCGCTTCTGGGTGGTAGGAATTTGTATGTTTTTACATTGGTAAGTCAATTGAGATGAGTGTTGCGGTATAATATACATGTTTTAAGCGATTTGTGGCCATTTACAAATGCAAAATAAACGCGGCAAGTAGCTTTTGCCATAACGGTTGAAATTGTTTTTCATTTCAAACGACTATCTAGATGATGATCCTACTTTTTTTACCAACTTCAAAAAAGGAGGAGGTTCTCAATTCAATAGTTTTTTTTTTGTTATTGTATGTTTGTTACCACGTATCTCCGACACTTAGCTATAAGTTTGTGTTTCCTGTATCGTTTATGTTATGTAACTAGCTGTGCCAGCGGCGCACGCGTGGATATCGGGTTTCATAAATAACGGACTTCCATAAAATGGTGCCTAAATTTTAAGTTAGACCTCTAGAGGTCTAACTTATAATAATACATTGGTGAAAAGTGCATTCAATTCCATGCAGTAAATTTCGCGTGATGCGCGATCAAATAAATAAAAATTTATCCAGTTCCCTTCACTGCTCTGCTCCTATTGATAAAAAGTATACTATAACCTGCCCAGGAGTATAAAGAATAATTGTACCATAATTGTTTCGTTAAAATCCGTCCAGTAGTTTTTGTTTCTATAACAAACATACAAACAGTCAGACAAAAAAATTCTGATTGCATATTTGGCATCAGTATCGATCACTAATCACCCCTAATAGTTGTATTGAAAATATACTTCAAGTACAGAATTGACCTCTCTACAGATTTATTATAAGTATAGATAGATATAGTAGATTTAGATAGAAGATGGTGTTAGTTAATCTTCTTGATGAATAAATATTCCATAAGTCCTAATAAATAAATATGTGAACCGATTTGAAAAATCTTTTTTTGTTCGAAAGGGCCTGCTTGCCCATAACATATACATGTACCTAAATGTTTAGTCTTTCTTGCTAATATCTAAATTCTATCAATGTATAGGTCTGCGTCGTAGTTTCATATTGTTTTTCAAACAGTCACCGCTCACATTACTTAGAAGATAAGATTTGTATGCAACGCATTACAATAAGTGGTACCTTTAGGTATGCGTTATAAATACCACGCGATTAAATAGAGTCATCCCGGTTCTGTGTAAGTTGCCAGGAGTTACTCATTAGTCATCGTAATAGCTGAGAATGGTAGGGTTGACGCCACGCGCGTTAGCGTATTATACTCGTATAAGAATGTTTCTAGATGACTTTTTCAACTGGTGGTATCTTGAAGGCATGTTTCCTAGGGCCCTCAATACCAGTCCTTAACGCATGACGTAGAAACCGGAGGTTTTAGTGGGTATTCCCGGCCTCCCGTCCATTTTGAGGCAGGATGCCCTCCTGCTCTTGAGGGCTTGAGTCCTACATACCCCGCTGCTCCCTTGAGTAGCGGGGACGCGTAAATGGCGTTTCATCCGGTCAAACAAAAAAGGGACTTTTTCCTGCAGAACAGAGACTCGTCAGATACTATTATTTTACTCTCCCTATATCATTTGTACCACCTCACCCTTTCTATCTTGCTATTCTTACATTTTTCGTTAATATATAATGTGTAATTATGATTATGGGTATATCCTCCAAATGTTTGCCCTAAGTGGCAAACAACTGGAGAGCCCTATGTCCAGCAGTGGACTGCAATATGCTGATGATGATGATAATAATAATTGCTAGTAAAGTCTACCACTATTTTCAACCCTGAGTATCATACAAGCACGTGACAAGAAATTGACATTTGTTAGTCACCTGCTGGCAGCCCTGTATGGCAGGAAGGCGTTTTAAAAATGGCGCTTGCGCTCGTCTGCGCGTCGTCTGCGCCGGCGCAGTATTCTGCACGCATCACGTCTTTCCGCCGAGCTACTGTGGTGTGCCCATTTGTATAGTGTTTTGTGAGATTTGGTAAAGAAGGGGGTTTCTGTCGAAAATGACTTCGGTCGCGTTTCGAGATGTATATGTTACCGGAAAAATGTATGAAATCTCGGAATTGAATTGTGATGATGATCTCGGATGAGAAATGTGTCTAATATAATTAATTTCACACATTTCCTTGCGATTTTAGAAATTACATACATTTCCTAGGAATTGTATACAATGTCGGTTTTAACACATTTCCGGTAGCATATACAGACAGATACCTATGCCTATCCTATAAGTAGGTATTTATTTTCCAGATCTTTTTTATCAGAATTTGAAAAAAGAAATCTTTATTCGTATCTACAGACTTATGACAAGCAATTATGAATCGTTAAGGGGCTGCACAAACGACAGACTTTTTGTGCGATAGAGTCTGCGTCTGAGACATTTAAAAAGAGCATCTAGGTCCCTACAGCTCTGCCAACAGAATGATCGAAGATGTGCGTGTGCGGAGGTACTGCATATAATTGCATCACAGACTAAAAAGTGCGTCACGGATAGTCTATCGCCTGCGCTGCCCCTTAAATATGCAGGTACAAATAAAAATTACAATCGTGTTTAGAAAGTTGTTTTCTGTCGAGAATCTATCTATCTATTAATAACCGTTTTCTAACCTAAACACTTCAGAAATTATACAAACATATATGGCATATAGATCCAAGGCTGTATGGTCACCCGTGCTCCTGTGCCGTGTCAACAAACTCTCGTTTCGTGTACAGGAATGCACAGGAGCGCTGCATTGTGCCCGGGACCGAAATGGGACGTGCCCCGTTTGACATTAGATGACGTAACACACACACACACACACATAGCTTTTGCTTCCGCTAATAGGGCCTATGACATATGACATAATTAAGCCCTGTTTACCCGCCTGGTTGCCGACGATGAAGCATTCGTGTCACTACGGTCAGTGCTTTCATATCCTATAGGATGGAAACCGACAAGTGATTTGTTCCATAATCTTTATTTATTTAATCTGTATTGCACAAGAGAATACAGATAGCGAAGTGCATTCTGCCGAAAAACAAACGAGGTTCTGGCAACCGCCTAGTGGCGGTATACAAATTACAATTGAATGTGTAACTAAATACCACAGACCGATGATCACATCGGTGCGAGAAGCTATGCCCTGCGATCGCCAACCCGCCTGCCCAGCGTGGCGATTATGGGTATATCCTCCAGATGTTTGTTCAAGTGGCAAATAACTGGAGAGGCCTATGTCCAGCATACTGCAATAGGCTGATGATGATGATGAAAAATATGAAATGTACAGACTCACTCCTTTTACTATTTTCTTACAGGTATTGATTAATATTATAATTTATCAAAAATTTCCATTACATATTATTCTATACAAAATTCCGTGTGGCCTCGGTCCATTTACATATATACTTACAAACTCACATGATCAAATATTGGTACAGCGTTCGGCACTTGCGTTGTATAGGCTCTCTTGTGTAGCTGTAGAATTCACACTTGTCCAAATTACATTTTGACAGTGAGTAAAACATTAATGCCTTTGTGTCGAATATTTTGGTGGTGGATTTATTTGAAGGTAATGTTGCAATGCTGAAAGGATTCATGAGACTACCACTCTTGTCCGCATATATTTAAACTAAGTGTACAAAAGGTGAACTTAATGCTAGACGCATCTCTACCAGTCAACCTTTAGATCATGCTGAGAGCATTTGTATGCCGTGAATGTAAAACAAAATTAAAAAGTAAAAGATTAAATATATTTTACTAGCTGTGCTCGCGACTTCGTCCGCGTGGAAAAGTTATTTTTCCCCGTTTTTTTTTACATTTCCCATTATTTCTTCGCTCCTAACAGTTGCAACGTGATGTTATATAGCCTAAAGCCTTCCTCGATAAATGGTCTATTCAACACAAAAAGAATTTTTCAATTCGGACCAGTAGTTCCTAAGATTAGCGCGTTCAAACAAACAAACAAACTCTTCAGCTTTATAATATTAGTATAGATTAGTATACTTAGATTTATTTCTCATATCTGTATTAACTAAAGTACAACGAACCACGAAATAACGGTTACTATGTATCCCAAACGTAGGTACCCAAAATTTGGGCATTGTGCGTCCGCGCGCCGCATAAGTAACGTGTGAATATGGCCGTAAGCATGTGCTCTTATAAATTAACCTAAACGCTGGTCACCGTTCAAGACAGACTCCTTAACAACACAATAACCAACACGTCAGCTTACTTATTAAGCAGATAAGCCGAAAGATGAAAAATTAGGCCCAGACCGATAACTCAGGTGGTTAACTGTGGCCTGTATCTACTCGGTGATCTTAATTAGTTACCGGTCACGCTGAATTAATGTCGGTAATGATAACTTCAACGTTTTCCACCTGTTTCTTGGCTCGTTGGTTTTTCAAAGTTGGCGCCGCCGGTTGTAGGGTAGTAATGTAGTGGTTGGCGTAGCGAATGCTACGTTTAAGTCTAAGCTGGTGACTGGTGACTTTTTGTCACCGTGACAGTCGTTTCATCTCTTTTGCACATTTAGAATGAGAAGAAGAGAGATATCTGTCACAGTGACAAAAGATCACTAGTGCGCGCCTAGGATAAGACATCATGATTGTCTTTCGGTTGAAAAGTGTACTCGGAACGTGTTTATTTTCAAAACTATTCATTGATTTTAGATTTCAAAACGTATTAACTATGTTACAATTGTCCAGCAGTCTCTGGGTCAATTTAGATAGAAACGGTTAAGTAACGCAGAGTATTTAGGTAGAAGATAAATGAAAGAAGGTGGCGCCATTCAACTGACTTGGATATACAAATAAATTGATATTCTTCAATTATAACCAAATCATAAGTTTATCAGATGTCTAGTACCCATAGTACAAGCTCCGGCTTAGTTTGGGGTTAGATGGCGATGTGTAGCCCAGCGTGGCATGTCTTGGGTTATTTATTTTTATTTATAACTTTTTTTATTCCAAATGTGTCCATTTCACCCGATGTTATGATAGTTTCGAAGGAACGTGCTCACTCAGCAAAAACCGGTTAAACATCGAAAGATTGTATCTTTTGGGGAATAAGGAGCCCAGCAATGAGTTCCATACTTCAGCCGTTCGTACTATGAAGGTAGAGGCGATCCTGCGTCTTTTATTAAGCCATCTTCAAGCTTGCTGGTGGGAGCTCCATGCTGCGTTTATCGAATGATCTCATTCAGGAACTTTTCTGTCTCTAGCCATCTGTATGGTCACAACGATCGCCCCATATAGCTTCGCTACCAATTGTAGCGTGGGCCTTACACCATGAGGAGCTATCACGCGATCTCGTAATATTGAAACGTCAAGAATCCCCGAGCGAGTTCACTCGTTACTAGAATTTATTCCCCAAGTTGCGGCAGCTTTGATCATCCAGCGCCTCTACTAGTTACCCTGCTACCGAAAAAAGGAAAAATGCTAACACTGGCATTCTGAAATGAAGTCTAGGAAACTGAAATATATTAATAGTTAGTACACCCAGCACACCTTTGTCGACTTCTACCATGTTTTTGATATGAAACGTTGAAACATTTTGAGGTATTTTATGCTAAGTAAGTATTATTTGTTGCTAACAGGCAGTATTTATTGCTAAGTTTGGCAGAAAGATTTTTTTTATGCAAGAGGCGGCAGACGAGCAAATGTGCAGTTGACACCGCCCATGGACACCCGCAACTCAAATCGAGTTCTGGGGTCTCTGCCGGCCTTTTAAATAGGAGTACGCTTACACTCATTTCTTGAAGGCTCCCATTTCGTAGCTGTTCAGAAAGACTGACGCAGATAGGTGGTTCCACAAAACCGATGTGCGAGGCAAGAAGTTCCTCATAAAGCGTACAGTGGAGCATCGCCAACCATCGAGATGATGAGGATGAAATTGCAATCGGTTACGTGTGGTGCGGTGAAGAAACTCAGCTGAAGGCGGAATCCCGAGGCTTACTACGTACTTATCGAAGATATTATGCAGTTAATATGTTTTCTCAAACCGATTGTCTTATCTTATGCGAATAAAAACTGGAGGAAGAGGTAAATCAAAATACCGTCGGCGGCGTCAGTGCAGGACAGTCTAAATGCAAAAAGATTTTTTTTACAGGAAACAAGAAAAACATTCCTAAACGCGTTGCTAATAGTTAAATACAATTTTGTTGGATAAAAAAAATTAAGTTACAAGGCTTGCACTGACGCCGACGATACGTATGTTTGTATACACGTATTTAGTTTTACCTCTCCCCAAATTCCAAGTAGAAGCTACGATATGTCCTTCTTACGGTAAGCAACAACATGGCTGTGCCCCCAGCATTTCTGATGTCCTTAGGCGGCGGTTACAGTTTAACAGACAGGCAGACAGACCGCTTGCTCGTCTGCCACCGACACCAATAAAAAAAAAACATTTAAGCAGTTTCTTTCACTAATAACAATAATACGATTTCGTTTAATTTGTTTCGACTAGACGTTTTTTACAGTGAATTAAATAAAAACGTGTGGCTCGAAGCCAAGGGAGTTTTGTCTATTGCTTATTAATGACCGTTCGCACCGGTCACTGGGTCAGTATCTCTATTTTAAAAGTGTATAAGAGTTAACTGAGCTGATTCAATAGTTCGTTTGTTTGACTCACATTTGTGCATTTCGTAAACTAACTACTCTCTCGAAGCTACTATGAAACTCTCCTTTAGAACATTCGTTGCAATCTAAATACCATTATGCTTGGCCGTTTAAATCTGACTTGAAGTGATGTTTATACTAAGCAGTGACAGGGCAATTATTAGTGCATTTGTAGGCATAGTTCATAGACTTTTTGGATCTTGATTCTAACATCCCAAAATGGTTTTGAGTCTAGATAAATCTAATGTAAAGCTACAACTTGACTATAAACAAGAAAGACAAATACAAAACCCTATTATTGTTTAAAATGAGAAGCATTATGCATTTAGAACACAAAATGCATGAGGAAAATAATATGAATGAACCAGATTATATAGGTTTAAAGGTCGGACAATACGGAACAATCACTCGTATTAACAAACATACCTAAAATCTTACTCTGACTGGAACCAGGATAAATCAAGTTAAACAGGATGTGATAACTGCAGTCTAACGAAATAACAACAGGTAAAATCTGCACGAATTTCTTAAATTTTCGTCACCCAATTATTAAACCCTGTTTAGAATGTAGCATTCTGCTGTATCCCGACAATTAGCGCGCTAAGCGTCCTATTTTCATATACTAGGAAACATTTACGAGCTGTTGCACAATTCGTGAGAGACAAAACAATGGACACTGCTAAATTTAAACCCGGACGGAAAAATTCCGTCGGGAACTCCGCGACCAGCGCGCTTTACATTGACGGCTGAATTCTTATCTGATGAGCTAAGAACTGGTGTAAGGTAGCGACCCATCATCATTTCGCTGCAAGCCATCCTCGGCTGTCCGTTGTACATCCTGCGAAATAATAAACGTGGCTCTGGATATCGACTGATGGCGGTATAAGCATATCAATTGAAGGCATAGCTAAATACCGATGACAGGCAGCAACGCCACCGGTGCAATAACTTCCTCCATCGTGGTGATTATGGGTACAGATATTTTCCCAAAGTAGCAGACAATTGGAGAGGCCTATAAAAATCTCTCACGATGTTTAACCACCAGGTCGATGCCGAGGAAGCTACGCCACTCATCATCATCATCAGCCTATCGAAGACCACTGCTGGATAGGCCTCTCCAGTTGTTCGCCACTTAGGGTAAACATCTGGAGGATATACCTATCCTACAGATGTTTACCCTAAGTTTGCCTAATTATGGGTATGGGTGGGTTGGCGATCGCAGAGCGTAGCTCCTCGCTCCGGTGACGCTGCTGCCCGTCATCGGCCTGTGGTATTTAGCTACGCCTTCAGTCGTGATGGTTATACCGCCACCAGTCGGCTGCCAGAGCCTCGTTTGCCATTCGACAGGATGCACCATGGGCAGGTGAGGTTGGCTTGGAGAGAAAAGATGATAGGCCGCTCCCTTACATCACGTTTGCCAGAGCCTTCGTTATTCAGCAGGATGCAACACGGGCAGATGCGTCGCTCCCATACATCCCATACGCCACTGGTCTACTGATATTTTAATTGTCTACATTGTAAGCCAGCAATGCACAGCGCTCTCTCCGGTCAGGTCCCGCCCGTTCATTATGGCCTAGTTGGCACGTATTCACGCACCCACGGCTGGGAAATTAAAGAAATTCAAATTGGTCTCGCCCGCTGCTCGGATGTATACATGGTGCATTGTGGTGTCGTGTGACAATGGGATATATATGCATAATTATTATTGATAGCTGTAAGTCAAACATCAATACATATTTACATAGTTTCTTCTACAACAAAAAAGATTTTAGAGTAGAGGGTCCCCCCCAGCGATAAGACAAATATCAATATCAGAAATCTACACTTCCTTTACCTGAAGGTTGTCTGGAAGAGATCGCTAACTAGCGATTAGACCGCCTAGATTGTACCACAAGATGTCTGTATCACCTTTTCTGTACTAATTGTGTATTTTGTGCAATAAAGAATATCTATCTATCTATCTATATTTCCGTCTCTCTCAGGTAAACAGTTTTTTCTATGGAGTTTGTATGGCGTGCACGGTACGTGACGTCATCCGCCACGTCGGATCTCTCGGTCTAAGCAATAACTTTAACGCTTTTTAACTCAGTTGCATAAACTCAATTCAAAAGTTTTTTATCTCATTTTTTAACGCGTTCAGATATACTAATCGGCACTTTATCTACAACGTTCAAGCTTATCAGCGGGTACTATGTATCGGTGGGCCGAGGGAATCTCAATAGATAAGATATCGATTTAAGTAATAACTCATAATTTATAGGTAATTGGGTTAAATAAGATAACAAAATAACTCGAGGAAGTATGTAATCGGCGATTAATCTAAGGAGGGAATATAAAACCGGGATTAAGAGACAGGAGAGGCTCTTTTCCGAGACTACAGTATCATCATCATCAGCCTATCGCAGTCCACTGCTGGACATAGGCCTCTTCAGGTGTTCACCACTTAAGGGTAAACACTTGGAGGTTGTACCCATAATCGTCTCGCTGGGCTTTTTTTTTAAATGATTACGACGATGGATCCACGGCTAAACCACGCTGGGCAGACGGGTTGGCGATCGCAGGGCGTAGCTCCTCGCTCCGGTGACGCTGCTGACAGTCAACAGCATGTATTATTTAGATACCTCTTCAATCGTGACTGTAATACCGTCACCAGTCGGCTGCCAGAGCCTCGTTCGTGATACAGCAGGATGTACCACGGGCACGGTGAGGGTAGCTTGAAACGAGAAGATGAGAGGTCTCTTACATCCCAGACTACAGTATGGGGTCCTTCAACATTTTTTTCTTTTTTATAGTGGCTCGACATAATTGGCTTCCCTACCCCTGATGGAAAGCGAAAGAGAAACCCAAGTCGCTGTGACAACGGGCAAGTAACTGATCAATTGTCACAGCCATGCCGGCCCAACCCTAACCCCCCATGAGCTCCGGAAACCGTACTCACCGGCAGAAACACGACCCAGAGGTCATTTGACTGCGGTATTCTATAGGGTGGTGTCCATTAGTGCAACGCGGATCGATCACACTATGACGGCCTGCATAAGTGCCGCTTCACGCCCCGTTTAAAAGACCCAAGACTATAAGAAGTAGGGAACACGTTGCTGGAAGAGAGTTCCACAGCCTAATCTATACTTATAATAAATCTGTAGAGAGGTCAATTCTGTACATGAAATATATTTTCAAAATAACTATCAGGGGGTGATTAGTGATCGATACTGATGCCAAAAATGCAATCAGTAAAATTTTTGTCTGTCTGTCTGTCTGTCTGTCTGTCTGTCTGTCTGTCTGTCTGTATGTTCCTTATAGAAACAAAAACTACTCGACGGATTTTAACGAAACTTGGTACAATTATTCTTCATACTTCTGGGCAGGTTATAGTATACTTTTCATTACGCTACGATCAATAGGAGCAGAGAAGTGAAGGGAAATGTTGGGAAAACGGGAGAAGTTATTCCATTTTTTAAGCTTCCGTCGCGTGTGCAGCCTTAATGGTTAAAGTTACATAGAAATTATGTATGACAGAAATATTTTACATAAAATTGACTAAAAAATATCCCGCAACAGCATATGTCTATCTTTTATGGTTGACTCACAATAACACGTGTAACTCCTGATAGCTTAGCAGTTCGGAGCATTCTGATTATATTTGTTTACTCTTACGTTTATAATACTCTCATTCATCCCTAATTTAAAAAAGTTATCATTATTACGTATTCAATAAAAAAAGAATCATAGAAATCGGTGTAGAAACACCAAACTTATACATCAAATAAGCCATCGCGCCGTCGCACGTGAATACTGAATCATGCTATAAGGATTATTTTTGTGTAACAGTTGCCGCGCTCGACACGGGTCGCGCGGCGGTAGGGTATAAAAAGGCGGGAGGTCCGAGAGCTAGCTTCATTCAATATTTGGCTGTTGATGCGTTCAGAGCGATCGACCTTATTGACAGACAATAATTGATATTGAGAAACCGTGCTTATCAGCGCGAATATTCGTTCAAATTAAAAATTATTAAGCGTAGGTACTTTTATTAATTAAAGTAGTTATAAGTAACTTCTAAACGGATTTTGATGAAACTTGGTACAGTTATTCTTCATACTCCTGGGCAGGTTATAGTATACTTTTCATCACGCTACAATCAATAGGAGCAGAGCAGTGTTGGGAAAACGTCAGAAATTTTATCTGTATGTTTGATCGCGCATCACGTGTAAACTACTGGACGGAACTATATGCGGTTTTCACCAATGTATTACTAGAAGTCTAACTTAAAATATAGGTACCAATTTATGGAAGTCCGTTATTTTTGAAACCCGATATGCACGCGCGCGACGCCGCTGGCACAGCTAGTGGTAGTATAAAAGTGTCGACTTATCTATTACATCATCGGAATTAAAGCGAAGGGAAGGGACACAGAGAGTTTTGTTGCGCAAACCTGATTTTTGAGAGCCGGGACTTCCCGAAAATTGCTTCGTATCCCCTCATATTTAGTTACGTTTGTAGTGGTACCAACAAAAATATGTACCTACTGCATACAGTTCGTTCGAAACTTGCCGAAAAATAAACATTTATTGATTGTACAATTTCGACAGACCAATAGAATTGATAGTGACAACCACCTACTTGTATAGTGTTTGTCGTTGATAAGAAACATTGGCATAGCACCGCTTTAACTATAGGTCCACTTGTGTACACTCGAAAGTACCTTTTTATACTTACCATACTTTTTGGTATGTAATATGACGGAAACTCACAGAGGGTCCATTTGTACGAGTAATTGACTACGTTTTTACTCAATAATATAAAAATATTTTCTTAAACAAAAGTTAGTTTTCTTATACCTATTTGTTTTGTAATTTTTTACTAATGAGTCATACTAGGTACATACTTAGAAGTATACCATTAAAAATAATTTAAGTTCTATTAGCATAAATTTGTGTTTATTTTGTAATAGGCTTATGTTTCTATAATAAACAATGTGTGTTTAGTTACCAGTTACTTGCCAGTTGTCACAGCGACTTGGGCTTCTCTTTCGCTTTCCATCAAGCGTAGGGAAGCCATTATGTCGAGCAACTATAAGAAAAAAGTATAAAATTGTTTATTTTGTATAAAACTGGGTAATATAGACGTTTTAATTTTTTATACATATTTTTGTGGTACCTTCGTTGTTCTGATATACCTAGGTATCAGAACAAAGAAGGTACCAATGCTCCGATTCCAAAGTACCTTAAGCAAATTATTTTATAGGTAAAATAAGTGCTTAAGGTACTTTGGAATCGGAGCAATGTATGTGATGTTGTCTGATATATATGATGATAAATGATGGGTTTTCACCACCACTTTTTGTATAATTCCTCCATAAAGCCGTCTTTAGCCAGGGTTATCAAACCCTAGCCACTGTCGCTTATTAGATTAGATAAGACTATAGTATTGAGGCTTAATCAAGTAGCCTAGTAATTGTTATCGGATATTAGAAAATTGAGTCATAAAATAAGATTATAAAAATGAAGATAACAATTTTATTATATTAGAACCATATTGTTTGATCTTCAATATAAAACTTAAAGGGTAAAAATGGGACCCCATTACTAAGACTTCGCTATCCTGTCTGTCACCAGGCTATATCTCAAGAACCGTGATTGAAATTTTCACAGATTATATATTTCTGTTGCCGCTACGAGTAATTTTTTTTTTTTTTAGTATCTCGACATAATGGCTTCCCTACGCCTGATGGAAAGCGAAATGTAAGCCTAAGTCGCTGTGACAACGAGCAAGTAACTGGTCAGTTGCCACCGCCATGCCAGCCGAACCCCAACTACCCACGAGCTCCGGAAACCCTACTCAACGACAGGAGCATGGTCAGAGGCTGCGTCATAAATTAATAATATAAAACAAATATAAACATTTGCCCCAATACTGGTACGGAACCCTTCGTACGCGAGTCCGACTCGCACTTGGCCGGTTTTTTCATTCATCATCATCAGCCCTTAGACGTCCACTGCTGGACATAGGCCTCCCCCAATGACCTCCACATGGACCGGTCCTGAGCGGTCTGGGTCCAAAGGTTTTTCCATTGCCCGGTCTTTATTTTATTAAGATGCCACATCACAGAAACTGCCTGCGGGCCGCAAAAATGGTAATATAAAATACGTTCAGCTACCCTTCAAAGAATCGTCCTTTCTACACACAACCTAATCTATATCCGTCATAATAGCACAAAGACATACTACAGCGCCACGAAACACACACGTCTTTATTACAGGCGCTTTATTGACGCAGTTGCTTACGTGGGTACTACGGTCCCGTAACTGGGTTATGTATGTGGTGTTTCTGCATAATCAAAACAGGAAGCCAACAAATTTTAATAGTTAAAGTTGCTTATGTCTGGAATTCATTCCCCTAGGGGCTGGTGACACGGGTAGGTAGCCGATTGTGACAGTGGCAATCACAATTGAGCTATAGCTCAACCACTTTTACAAAAGTATGTAAATAAATAAATAATCCAAGACATGCCACGCTGGGCCACACAGCGCCATCTAGCCCCAAACTAAGCCGAAGCTTGTACTATGGGTACTAGACAACCTAATGACAGACAGTGCAATAACTTAAAATGAATCTAACTAATATAATTGGGAGAGGCTTATGTCCAGCAGTGGACTGATCATAAGGGCTAATGGTGATGAAAATAATATTCTTATCGCACAAAGTTGCGAGTAAAACAAACAAATGTGTAATCCATGCTCCATACTAATATTATAAATGGGAAAGTGTGTCTGTCTGTCTGTATGTATTTTTGTCTTTCTTTCACGGCAAAACGGAGCGACGGTTGACTTGATTTTTAAGTGAAGATAGTTGAAGGAATGGAGAGTAACGTAGGCTACTTTATACCCTTTCTAACCCCCCCATTCCCCTAAAATGGGGGGAAACGCGGGCGAAGCCGCGGGAAGCTAGTTTATCTATAAAATAAAGAATATTGACAATATCTGAATGATCTAATACATATTTCCTATTACCAAATCAGTACCTTCGTTACTCGGTATAATATTTCAAAGGAATGTGACAAAACTGTATAGCTAGAACAATTTTCAGTGTCACCCGAAGCTTGTAAGGCGATATTGCCTTATTGACGGTCTTTTGTATCGGTTTGTTGTGCAATTCGGGTCATATGCCAAGTGCACGCAACTCGGTGTCATTAACACTATTGTAATGTTCAAATTGTTCAATAACTAGGTACTTATTAACATTCATAGATAGTATATAAATAACCCAAGACTATGGGTACTAGACAACTGATAAACTTACTTAGATACATTTTTTTTGTTGTAAATAAATACATATTATACATAGAAAACACCCAGACCAATACAAACAGACATGTTCATGAACACAAATGTTTGTACTGTGCGGGAATCGAACCCACGACCCTTGGCTCAGAGGGCAGAGGTCACTACCAAATGAGCCACAGAGCCTGTCATATAGGTATGTCATCTTCATCATCATCAGCCTTTCGCAGTCCACTGCTGGACATAGGCCTCTCCAATTGTTCGCCGCTTACGGCAAACATCTGGAGGATATACCCATAACCGCCACGCTGGGCAAGCGGGTTGGCGATCGTTGACAGGCAGCAGCGTCACCGGTCGCCAATCCGTCTGCTCAGCGTGGAGATTATGGGTAATTCCTTCAGATGCTTCACTAAAGTGACGAACGACTGGAGAGGCCTATGTCCAGCAGTGGACTGCAAAAGGCTGACGACGATGATGAGTCCCTGCCCTAGTCAGCCGTAGATGACAAGCGGCCGCCACTCCTGACTCCTGGTCTGGGAAGAAAAATACCCTACCGGTAGTAGATACCTGTGATAGTAAGCAATCCTTGGTTGTAGGTAGGAATGACTTCCGCGTCTAAGCTATAAAATTGGATAACATAAAGATCAATTCTTCGCCATCGTCCGTCACTCTAGACGTACCCTCCATGATGTGACGAATACGGAACAAACATCACCCAAGTGACAAATTGACAATAGTTTACGGGCAGTAACCCCCAAATAAAACGTGCTTTCTATTCGGGCAGCCCTTACGAACCGCTTCTTGAATGGTCGCGGCTCCCGACATTCAGGGGTGGTCAATAATTCAACGGGTGGATTTGGCTCATCCGACAATAGATGGATGCAATGGGTGAAAAGTATCGTGGTTTGGTGTGAAGTCGGATTGGTATATTGTGAGTCGAAGATATTTGGCGTTCAATAGCTTGTCGAATATAGATTTGGAAGCGGAAACTAGTGAAAATAGCTTTGGTCACTGCAGCCATTTCCAAACTTGTCTAGCGCTTAACTGAAGAGAGGTAGGGCATAGCGAATCTTCGCTTGAATTGAGCCGCCCGTCTGGGGAAGTACCTCCATTCTATAGAATACCACAGCCAAATGGCTAACGGGTCGGAAATTACGCATTAAAATCATCATCATCAACCTATTGCAGTCCACTGCTAGACACAGGCCTCTCCAGCTGCTCGCCACTCAGGGCAAACATCCGGAGGATATACTCACAATCGCCACACTGGGTACGCGGGTTGGCGATCGTAGGGCGTACCTTCAACTACCTTATCGCGCCGGTGACGCTCTTTGTAGTAAAAAGTTCAAAATACAGTCACACAAAAGTACTTACGCATTGTAATGAAAAGTTCAAAGGGTACAGTCGATCGTTTCTCCGACTGTACCAAGACTACCAAGCCGTAGTACACGCCTCATGAAACATTCAAAGGCGTCATGCACTCAATAATTCAGTGCATCTATTCGTGCGCTCTCATCCGGCGACAGATCGATGCCGGCTCTCGGAGTCTGACTGTACCGGCGAGGTTGAGGGATTGTCGCCCCCATTGTACACTAGGGTACAATTGTTCTTCATACCTCTCAACATGGGTCTTGTAAAAAGCTCAAGGTCGGAGCGAGCTATGGAGGTGGCTGTTGAAGTTTCTCTAAGGGACCAAATCAGAAATGAGGAGATCCGTAGAAGAACTAAGGCCTGGTTTAAGGAGTAAGGATTCGTTTCTCCTTGAGTACCCGGTCCGAAGCCTACGGTTATTACAGTTATAAGAAAGAAAGAAAGTAAAAAGAAAGAAAGACAGAAATGTAGGTAGCACAATTCAGAGTAGACCTACACTAATACTACTTTTTGTTACTTTTGCAAAGCACAATACAGGCTCGGTGGCTCAATTGGTAGTGACCCCTGCCTTTTGATCCGCGAGTCGTGGGTTCGATTCCCACCCGGGACAAACATTCGTGTGATGAACACTTGTGTTTGTTCCGTGTCTGGGTGTTAATATTTGTATTTAAGTATTTATTTGTGGTACCTTCGTTGTTCTGATACCCATAACACAAGTGCTTAAGCTACTTACTTTGGGATCGGAGCAATGTATGTGATGTTGTCTAATATTTATATTTATTTATTTATTTATAATACCTAAGTATATCCATAATATCCAATGAATTCACGATGGCGATACAACATTTAAAAAAGACAAGCATAGATATTGAGAATGTCTTATTTGTATGCCACTTATGCTGGCAAAGAAGCCTACGGCCCGGTCTGATGTCAAGCGGTTACCGCAGCCTATGGACGCCTGCAACACCAGGGTCATCACACGCGCATTGTCGACCCTCTAAAAATTTTTGCAAACTTTTTGAACGACTATAATATTATTTTACAGAATAGAGTGTCCAGGGGCCCTACTATCAAAAACGAAAACGATCGTTCGTTGAACGGATCGCGTAATATTGCAAAATAAATCTCTCCCATTTGTCCCTCCCGTGTTCTTATATATGAATTAAATTAATTAAAATCGACTTTGACGAATTTTAGTTCGTATATTCGAACACGGGATGGACAAGTGAGAGGTATTTATGGGGCAAAAATACGCGATCCGTTCAACGAACGATCGTTTTCGTTTTCTGCAGTAGGGCCCCTGAACCTAAACAGTAGGGCTGCTAAGATATCTTAATTACAATTGTAGCAGACTAGAGCTTAGAAGGGAAAGCTAAGGTAACTAATAAAGTACATACAGGTTAAAAAAAACAACACTTTCAGTACCTAACAGCAAAAAAAAAACCCAAAATAAATAACCCAACAATCTTATTGACGGAAGTATTGCGCAAATGGTTGTTTATTTACCGGAAGTTCCCGGAAATAACGTAAGTCTGGTTTCATACTGACTATGGCTGTAACAAACAGTAAGTTTGTAGTAGATTACGCGCGAACCTTGTTCATTCATAAATGTACTATGTGTCGCACAGTGGGAGCCTATTAAAGTCAGTAGTTTGTGTAGATAGGTATGTATTTTTCTTCTCTACAGACATCTAACATGATTTATTAATACAAAACGCTACAGTTCACTTAAAGCTATACGACTAAATTTAACCTATAACTGTGCGCTTCTGTCGCAATTTTCTGCCCCGCACAACTAAACTATGGAATGCTTTGTTACCTACCTAAGTACTATTGTACCCGTGCGAAGCCGGGGCGGGTAGCTAGTTAACAATCCTAGTAATAATATTAAATTATTAAATTAAATTAATTAATATAATAATAATATAAATGCGAAAGTTTGTGTGGAGGATGGATGTTTGTTCCTCTTTCACGCATTAATTACTGAACGGATTTTAATGAAACTTTACAGTAATATAGTTTATACGTTGGATTAACACATGGGCTATGTTTTATAGGAATATTCATGCGGGCAGAGCCGCGGGCAGCAGCTAGTACTTCTATATCTTCTTCTATACATATAATAAAAATGTAACGAATCGCTGTCTGTACATGGAAGATATATGTGAAAAAATATTATGGGAGGCCTTTATTAATGCAATAGTACCCAAAACAATGATTTTTGGAATTTTTGTCTGTTTGTCGGTTTGTCTGTTTGTCTGTATGTTTGTGCACGCTAATCTCAGAAACCGCGTATCCGATTAAGATGCGGTTTTCACTAATATATTGCAGGAAGCTTCCCTTAACATTTAGTGTTTGTTTCATGTTAATCGGTCCATAAATAAAAAAGTTACGCCGATTTAACTAATCACGTCGATCGAGCCTGCTGTACGTTTGCGCGGGTATATAAAGCGCGCCGAGATCTGCGCCGCGCCGCTGCCAGCTGCAGGCACTGGGAGTCATTAAAATCACTACCCAAAGAAACTATTCCACGCGGACGAAGTCGCAGGCACAGCTAGTATAATAATATTTTTAATGTTTCTCGAGTTATGTTAACCTTGCACGTTTAAAAGTTACTTTAAAACTTGAATTCCAATACCACTAAAGCCTTTATTTAAACAGTAGCGCAGTTTCCGACGTCGTAGGTTGCAAAAGCCATACAAAATGTGTGATGCAATAATGTTTTGACAGCTATTTAAAAGTATCTCAAATGACTCGACTGTCATTTAGCCTATTGAAGACACTCATGCCCTTGCCCCCTTACCTTAAACTAAATAGGCATTTATTATTAGACAGTGCTTAATAATTCCTTCTATTTAATTACGGATAACTTAGAGGTAAGTAGGTACGGTTTTAACGTCTTAATTGAAATTATTTTTTTATGGATTGACTAATGTCCCATAGAAGATAAATGGTGGATCATCATCTATCTTCTTCTATCTATACATATCTATACTCTTATTAAGTCTGTAGATAAGTCAATTCTGTACATGAAATATATTTTCAAAATAACTATATTAGTGATCGATACTGACGCCAAAAATGCAATCAGTAAAATTTTTGTCTGTCTGTCTGTCTGTTCGTTATAGAAAAAAAAACGAATATAATCTGTGAGCTACATTACAGCTTCTTAAATCCGTTCAGTAGTTTTCAAGTTCTTTAGACTTTGATGATGATTTTAATGACAGACTGAATGAACTGCCATAATTCTAGTTATGTCCTATTTGCATGACATAGTTTTGGTGACAAGTGAGATCTTAATAACACTTAATCTTAAGTACCACTTTTCTTGCAAATAAAAAATCGATTCTAATGAAACTTTACGCTAACTTTTAATAAACTTTCCCGCGGGCAAAGCCGTTGACTGTAACTAGTATAAAATAATCCTAACTATAAAGTAGACTACACTTCATAAACTTTGTGTAATACCCCTATAATATTTTATCATTCAAAGAAATCCAAGGGAACTATGCATATTTGGTTTGCGGTAACTATTTTATTTGCTTTCCGATACGAGTAAGCAAACAATTATTTCGCGAAATCGCATCAATAAGGTCGACAGCTACATTATGTATTCGCTAGAATGCGTTATCGTATTCGATACCTACTCACCGGCCTAACAACAGTAGCTAAATTTTTATTTTTATACAATTCTTTGAAATAGTTGTTCAGTTGCTGATAACGGAATGACTTGGCATGTCCCGCTATGATTACTTATTAAGTACTTACACTTTGGACGATGGTCGATTGATGATTTTATTTCACTTCGAATTGAGCTTCCCGTCCGGAGAAGGAACACCACTCTATAGAATTATCATCATCATCAGCCTTATTGTAGTCCACTGCTGGACATAGGCCTCTCCAGTGGTTCGCCACCTAAAGCAAACTTCTGGAGGATATACCCATAATCGCCACGCTGGGCAGGTGGGTTGGTGACGCAGTAGGTTTTATCTTTTTTTTAAATAAATAAATATCAGACAACATCACATACATTGCTCCGATCCCAAAGTAAGTAGCTTATACACTTGTGTTATGGGTATCAGAACAACGAAGGTACCACAAATAAATACTTAAATACAAATATTAACACCCAGACACGGAACAAACACAAGTGTTCATCACACGAATGTTTGTCCCGGGTGGGAATCGAACCCACGACTCTCGGATCAGAAGGCAGGGGTCACTACCAATTGAGCCACCGAGCCTGTCTGTACCCAGGTAAACTTTGCTGCCCATTTCCTGATATTCTTCCTGAGATAGGGAGATTAGATTTATAATAGGACCACAGTCCGGATACGTTAAGGTAGTTATCAATTAGGGTTAAACTATATGTGCTCTGTGCATCTGAGGTTCCGTACATCCTTTTCTGATCTAACTAAATACATACTATACGTGATTCACGGTTCTCATCGCGTACTCGTAGGGCACCTTGCGTCTTTTCCCACGAAACTGTTACAATGGTTGGTTGTAAGTTTTTCTGCACTATCTAATATTACAGATGTAAACGAGTCCTTTTGTCCGTCTGTTGTGCGTCGGATTTCAAGCGCACCTGCGTGGTAAGCCTTTGCGATTGCAAATAATTGGTTTTGTATCGCGTTTGTTTAGGAATCACCTGAATTATTACAATAGATATGCCCAATTTCGACTACCTTCGAAATTTAGTATTGTAGGACTCAGGTCACAATCGCATTTCGACCCTTTCATGGCCAATTGTTGTTTTTTTTTATATTGGCTCGACATAATGGCTTCCCTACGCCTGATGGAAAGCGAAAGAGAAGCCCAAGTCGCTGTGACAACGGGCAAGTAACTGGTCAGTTACTTGTCACTTGCCACCGCCATGCCGGCCCAACCCCCCACGAGCTCCGGAAACCCTACTCACCGGCAGAAACACGACCCAGAGACCATTTGACTGCGGTATTCCATAGGGTGGATGCCCTTCCCCGGACGGGCGGCTCAATTCGAGCGAAGATTCGCTATGCCCTACCTCTCTTAAAACCTACCCTACCTCTCTTTGTGTTTTGCAAGCCAGATATGCATTTTTTGCATGGTCAGATCTATAATTTTTTTTTATGCAAGAAGCGGCAGACGAGCATATGTGATACCTGATGGTAAGCAATCGACACCGCCCATGGACACCCGCAACTCAAATCGAGTTCTGGGGTCGCTACCGGCCTCTTAAATAGGAGTACGCTCGTTTCTTGAAGGCTCCCAAGTCGTAGCTGTTCGAATTCCTATGCGGCATTAAGTCCGCCTTTTTTTACACATTGTGCAATAAAGATCAAATGAACAATAATAAATTAAAATATAGAACTACTTACGTACTTCTCTAGCTTTCCTTTATACTTACGTCGTTGATACTTACGTAATTAATAACTACACGTCTCAATCTTAACAACTACATTCCCACACATGTCGTAAGTACCTATTTAGCAAAATAGTAAACTCTATTAATCGACAATAGTACCTACACAGGCACATTTTACAACGTAATTAAACTGAGCGGTAAAACGGCGTTTTTTTAGTGTTGCGATTGTCTTTTCTTTTATTTCTATTTTATGATCCAATATAATCCGAGTGTCGAGTCAAAATGTTCTCAGAATTGGTTTTAGGGAAAAACCGATAGCATTCCATCGCTATAGCAATGCTTCTTATTGTTGTTCTGAAATGGGGCGACGTTTTTTGTCTCTTTATCGTAAAAGGCGTTAACGAAACAATTGTAGTCTAGTTTTTAAAAGTTTAAAAACTGGCGAGATAACTCCTTTCTTTGGTTTATTGACACAATGGTGACGGTTTTTGTATCAATAATGAGACGTTACACTGAATGAGTGTTGTGAAATGTAAAGAATTTGTTGTCTTATCAGTGAATCTGTACCTACCTATTTACCTAGCGCTATGTTTAGATAGGTAAACTCAAATTACCGGGTTACGAATATAAGGAGACATTTTGATTTACCAAATTAGGTTTTTTACAATTAAAATAAATGTTTAGTTTTCAGAGTTAAAATACAAAAAAACGTTTACATATAGGTAAAATTTTTATATGGGATTTTTTTACACATAATACACTTTTTAAGCAAAATTTCTTTTGTTTCTCAGTACCTATTGTATTCTAGAGTACCTAGATGGACTATAAAATAGGTACAGGTAGGTAAAACATAGTATAGAAAATATTTACTTGATGTATAATTTTTTTTCTGACGAGACAAAATAGAAAAGCTATTGTTTCGCGGCCCGATTTGTAAGTACAGTTCACAGGTCTTGAAAATTTAGGTTTTTGGCGGACCCACTAAGATGTGTTTCTTTCTATAAAAAAGCATTTAAAATGTGACGCAATTCACATACGAATCTGATTATAATGTATGTCAAGGACAACTATAAAATAGTGTCAGAACTTATCAGTGTAATAGTTACATTAATTGTTTAGCTAGCCTAGACGTTACTTTACAGGTCACCATCATCATCATTAGCCTATTGCAGTCCACTCCTGGACATAGGCTTCTCCAGTTGTTCGCCACTTAGGCAAACATCTGGCGGATATACCCATAATCGCCACGCTGGGCAGGCGGGTTGGCGATTGCAGGGCATAGCTTCTCGCTCCGGTGACACTGCTGCCCGTCATCGGTCTATGGTATTTAGCTACGCCTTCAATTGTGATGGTTATACTGCCACCAGTCGGTTCGCCAGCGCCTCGTTCGTTATTCGGCAGGATGCACCACGGGCAGGTGAGGGTGGCTTGGAGCGTGAAGATGATAGACCGCTCCCTTACATCAACTATTTTGTACCTAACATTATTTGTACTTATGGAGTGCAAAAAAAATATGAATGAATGAATGAGAGCCTAGAGTGTCATGGCTTGATTCATTAGCACTACATCAACAAGGTATCAGGCGCTATGATTTTTTTTAGTGGCTCGACATAATGGCTTCCCTACGCCTGATGGAAAGCGAAACAGAAGCCCAAGCCGCTGTGAAAACTGGCAAGTAACTGGTCAGTTACCTGTCAGTTGCCACCACCATGCCGACCCAACCCTAACCCCTCACGAGCTCCGGAAATCCTACTCACCGGCAGAAACACGACCCAAAGGTCATTTGGCTGCGGTATTCTATAGGATGGAGGTCCTTCCCTAGATGGGCGGCTCAATTCGAGCAAAGATTCGTTATGCCCTACCTTTCTTTAATTCGCCCCTTTCCTCATTCACTTGATCAGAAGCTAATTTTTTTTGACAAAGCGGTATGCGGTCTCCGAAGATGTTATTCATTATGTGTGTTCACGTTTCACAAACATTTTTAAAGCTTAAACGAATAAAGAAAGGATTAACGCCACTTTCTAACGCATAATGATGATAATCTCTCTTCATGTTGTGACAAATTGACAGTGGCATTTGTGGGCACCCTGGGGTGCCCTGTGATTTGGATTAATTATTACTTGTAGGGCAGTTTGCCACCGGTCTTGTGGAAGTTTTTTAGAACCCTCTCATGGATTTCCACAACTTCCGGTACCTTATGGGTATAATAATATCTTTTTGTCACCGGAAAATAGCAAGAATCGTAAGTTGATCAATTTCCTACATAGTTGATTAACTTTCGGAATATAACAAACGGTAGTTGAAATGAATTTTTCAACGCAATTGATTTCATTTGATTGACCAACTTACGGTACCTGTCTGTTATTTTCCGGTGACATATGACATACATTAAGTAGTCATTTCACAAATGTTTCCCTACCACCCTTGAATAGGTACTATCACCGGCTCTTACAACACACACGGAAAGAAATGGGACGTGAGTTGTATTCTATTCAGTAACCGCAACGAAAGAAAATCTTAGGACGCAAATGGGACAACAAAATCCAGGGATAACGAACATAGATCAAAATCTTGTCTTATTGATGACATGTTTAAAAGCAGCCTCAATATAGCTAATAAGTTACAAACTTTACGAGCGTAACACATCCTTTTAATAATGTGTATATGAATATTAATTTAATACATTTAAACACAGTAGTTAAGCTCGCGACTACGTAATGTATTTAAATTTAGAAGTTAATGTCACCCATAAAAATATCAAGAGAGATGCACTATTGTGTAAATAATTTACGATCTTGTTACTTGGGCGTTATTGCCGAAGGGACGGTGAACCTGTCCACTTTGATCATCAACACATCTCACTTGTCAAAATAATAAAAATGACAGATCGTAAAAAATGTGACGGTTGCCGACTTGCCGACCCTAGGCAAATATGACAGTCGGATTATAACGAGTTTCGGTGTCGTTACCCTATTTTTCAATCTTCCGCGTAACATAATAGACGACTAGGCTAGTGTTGTGAAACAATCGATAGTTTTATTATAGACTAGCTTTTGCCCGCGGCTTCGCTCGCGTTAAATTCGGGGTGAATGCTCCATACGAACTTCCAACCCCCATTTTAGGGAACTGGGGGGTTAGAAAGGGGCAAAAAGTAGCCTATGTTACTCTCCATCCCTTCAACTATCTCCAATTAAAAAATCACGTCAATTCGTCGCTCCGTTTTGCCGTGAAAGAAAGACAAACATACAGACAGACAGACACACTTTCCCATTTATAGTATGGATAGTTTTCATCTGAATAAGAGGTATCATAATTTTGGGACGACAATTTTGTTCTTTCGGTGGGGTTTCCGGATTAAGAATAGGACCACTCAAGCTGTGGAACCCCGTCTCAAACGGGTAACGTTGTAAAAGACGACTAAGGGAATGTACCTTTTACCTGGATGCAAATAAAAACAGTGGATGTATGCAGGTTGATGATGATGATGACTAGCTATGCTATGTCCAGCAGTGGACTGCGATAGGCTGATGATGAGGCTATCGATACTAGTGATATGACATCAACTGAGGTGATCCGGCAGACCAAAGTTACCGACATAGCTCACCGGATTAGTAAGCTGAAGTGGCAGTGGGCTGGCCACATCAACCGCAGACCCGATAACCGCTGGGGTAAACGTGTTCTGGAGTGGAGAGCGCGTCTCGGCAAACGTAGTGTAGGACGCCCTCAGGCCAGGTGGAGTGACAATTTAACGGCTGGGAAGTGCTGGATGCGAGGAGCCCAGGATCGATCAACATTGGCGAACATTGGGAGAGGCCTATCCAGCAGTGGATTGATATAGGCTGATGATGATGATGATGATGATGACATCAACTATCGATACTCGATAGTCGACTACAGGCAACACTACTAGTCACATTTACTTGTAAAGTAATAGAGTTGATATTTGAGGGTTTCGTCTAGGTCGCCATTATAAAAATTGTAGGTTAGATTGTATTGTTTGACATCTAGCTAGTTACACGGTATTCGGTACTTCCTGTTATCATTTTGTGCAAGGGTTGAATGAATGTGAAATTAATTGGAGGGTAAGGGTTGCATTAAAGGGGCGAGTGTGATCTAATTTTGTACGGTTTTTTGTAACAATGACGAAGAAATCGGTCAAGTGCGATTCGAACTCGTGCATGAAGGGTTCCGTACCAATAAGCGGCAAAGATAGGTCATTTGTATGGGAGCCAACTTAAATATTCTTTTTAGTGTATGTTGTTACAGCGGCAGCAAAAATACATCATTGGTGAAAATTTTAACTGTTTAGCTATTGCGGTTCTTGAGATATAGCCTGATGACAGATAGACAGACGGGTGAACGGACGAACAGAGAAGTCTTAGTAATAGAGTTCCGTTTTTACTCCTTGGATACGGATCCTTAAAAAGGGTGAAAGTTCAGACAGGACTGGAAATCCTACAGATGTTGGAATTCATTGTGAACGAATTTAATATTCATCAGTCGCACACTAACTTCCGCCCGCGGTGTCTGTCACAATAAGTTTTTATGGTTACTTTATAAATTTATTTCTTGAGACACTTCCAGGATTGAATTCTATCATAGAGAAAGGAGGTTGCTGTTGCTGATGTAACTTAACGGTATAAATATTTTTGTAAATCCGGTATAATAGTTTTTTTTTTTTTTTTTGTACAATAAACATTTGTGTTTGTTGCGTGTCTGGGTATTTGTAAACCAAAGCTCTCGTTACTTAAGCTGGTATCACGATATTGAACAAAGAACATTCGCTTAAACAAATTTCAGCCATAACGTCCAGTTTCTAAATAGGTACCTACCTAAATGGCAATTCTTCGTACTTTACCCTGTAACCATCCGTAACCAAAATCTTCTATCGACTTAGTTCTGTAGCTTACTTGCTGTACTTTCTTGGTTTATGTCATTTTACATCAAATCCTTAGAAAAGCTTAATAAAATCAGTTCGAGAAATGTTGATGATTAAGACATCAATATAAAAGTATCAAATAATTTTTTCGAGCAAATTACTCGCACTAAAAATTTTTCAGAAATCTATTTTGTAAATGTAAAGGGTTTTTTTATGGTAAAAGTACAAGTAATTTTACCACAATAAACAATATTGTTCGAAAAACATTTAAGGAAGTTATGAGTAGTAAATGTTCACACAATCCTGCTCATCCCGAATGCACTTAAAAACTTTTTATTAAGTTTCGATTTCGTAGTAATTAACCGATCGAAGCAAAGGAATGCTTTTTATTAACATTTTTTTCTACGAACATAATATCACCTATGTAGCAATTCATATTTTTTCAAAGAAAAAGTGCAAGATACTGGCAGGTTTCTATCTAATAAAAAATAAATAACATAAAATGGCTGCCATCAAGTATGGCTAGTAAAGTTCGTGAGTGCGAATTTTTATTTCAACTGGAATGCACTGTTTGGAATGCGGGGTCGACGACCCCGTACAGAGGTCGGACATCGGATACTTTTTTTGTCAATCACTTTGACGGCCTGGTCTATAGGCCGAGTACCGGTTTAGGAAGTTAGGGGTTCGTTTCCTGGCTGCGGGGAACCTTTAAAACTTAATAAGTATGTTTATTGATGTCTCTAATAGTTTTGTATAAAAAGTTAAATGCCAGGTACACACAAAAAGAAAACTTCCAGCGATTCGTAGACAGCACACGACCGATAAGAAACGAAAACATAAATAATAACGATTCACTGAAAACATTGTTTGTGTGTCATTCGGTGACGTGAAGACGATAAAGCATCATGCCTACTTAACATCTAATCACTGCCGAAGTAGGTTATCTGCGCAGGCAGGCCTATCTGTCCGGATAGGTACAGCATAACGGGCGAAAAAGATATATGTATAAGAAAAAAATTAACAGAAATATTAGATGGGTTTCGCTTTGTCGCTAAATTAAATCGCTTTTGCTACAAATAAAAATTAATCCTCTACTATTAAATGCAAATTTAGTCCTCTGTAATGTGTAATGTAATTTAAGGAGTGTTTTGATTTGTATTTTGTTACCGTGCCAAAATAAAATATTTTTTTTTTTTTGCAAATAGGTTCACGAGTAAGTAATACTTTTATGTCACAAAATTAAATAGCCTTTTTGTTACAACAAAGAAATTCTTATTTTTTCAAATAGTACGAATAATACTTCTGCACATCGAACTTTTTTTACTACCAGTACTTTGACGTGAGGCCTGATGAGAAAAAGTGTGTATTATTAATTGAAAAGGACTTAAACTATAGATTTCTCGATGGAAGAAAAATAGGACGAAAAGAAATAATAGTATATAACTTTTCATATCTTCTTATTGAAATATATGGGATGTTGACTCCAATAAAAATGTTCAAAATTTTATTTCGGAAGTTATCACAGCATATTTTTTTACTTATATAAAATTGTACACAAAATTTCAAACCATATAACCAAGGGATTTATAATATCGACTACATTAGCTTCTTATCGACCTTGTAAAATATTATCTTTGCAACAGAAAAATACACAAATAAAAATAGAACAATTAGATGCGATCTTAATGACGTATGTTTCCAGTAAACCCTTTTGTTTACCAAAAGGTCACTAATACAAAGTAAATAGGTACCTGGGGTAGGCGGTCGGTGTTATCGCTTGCGCTTTACAAATAAATAACAATAGTCTTATAAACTTTCCTAAGGTGTTTTTAAATCCTTGAAAAGGAAGAGGCTCATTGTAACGTACATTTTTATTGCTGTTTTGTTTGTTCTTCAAAAAGCGAGCCTACAAATTTCTCAAGCACCGGCAATACAACTCCTTTGGTGTTGCGGTGTCTATGGGCTAAAGTGATACTTACTATCAGATGACCTTCAGGTCAGTTTGCCCCAACTGTCATAAAAAAATGTTATCAATTTCTTTGTAAATTTTCGCACTCAGTGTGGCCGGCTTAAAGTGTAATTACCTGAATGATAAATGAAACAACTATTGTTTATAGTGCTGTTAAAGTATTCTGCTTATCCCGTAGGTTCGCCCGCATGGATTTGGCAAAGGTTTTGCCAGAATTATCTCTTACTTTAGACCTTTTTGATAATGTACGTATAGAAGACTTGACTCAAATCCAAACGTAATCCGATAGTTCTATGTTCTCAAAACAATTCACCGAATAGGACCCTTTGGATCTCAAATTAAATCACTTGGGCCGTAGGTATGTATTAATTTACTTCAAATACTTATTTAATAATAAGTGATGCTTATGTTGTTTTTTTTTATAAAGTTATTTAGAACTCGTTTTTAAAAAACGTCTATCTTTTACATAATATTTTTTATCTACGTATCATACAAGTTTGTGTTTCTAAACAAAATTCTGCAGTAAACAATAACATTACTTACAAGTATTCTGATTAATTAGCTAAGTGCACTGACTAAATAACAAATTTACTAGGTAATTTTATGGTTAGGTATATTTAATTACTTAATTAAGGTAATTAGGTACATATGGATTCACTAGAAGTAACTCAAGTTAAAGACTTTTTAGAAATTTAATTCGAAATCAATTAAGTGTTTTAACGGATTAATGTATACCTACTAACCTAAGTACTAAGGTTCCCATAGCGTTCTGAACGAATTTGCATGAAACTTTTCGGTAATGTTGGTCACACGTCAGATTAACACACGGGCTATAATTTTAATGAACATTATAATTTCACATTTCACCAGTATTCACGCGGGAAAAGCCACGGACTTCTAGTAGTTGTTTTTCAACCTAACTTGTACGGTAGGAAGTAGTCTCCAAGAAGAGACACAACTCTAAATACCTGACACCCGGTAATTAATATCATACATTTCGACCTTTACAGAAATAGACCTTGCAAGGACCAAGGGTATTTAACAGTCCGGTGATGATGACAAGATCATTGTAGTACGCATCTTAGTGATAGTTTATGTTAAAAACGAACGTCTTATATTATGCCACTGTCGACCGTATTTTCACATAATGAGTTTTTCAAAAATTTGAGTTAGGTCGTTAGGTTTTTAAGAGGCAAGTTAGAAAAAGAACTACAAAGTATTCTACAAATAAGACTGAAACCTACGTTGACGACAGCATACAAGTTCTAGAGAATAGGTACCTACTGGCTAGTTAATTATTTAAGTGAATTAGCACACTTTCCTTGAGACAATTAATTTAGTCATTTGCATATGTGTTTAGGCGCCTAGTGTCACCTTGTAATTTGACAATGAGCGGAGTGATAAGAACACTTGGACGGCAGTTTTGAAATAGGCAATTAAGATCTGGTAATTAAGTAATGATTTGGGCTTGTTTCCAAGAAAAGAGTTATGCTAATGTTGTTTTGATTGAACGGAAACTGTTTGGAATTTGATTACAACAATATTACTCACATTCAATTAATTTATTTTTTAGGTTTAAAAAGTATTAAAACAATAAAATATTGTGTTTGTGTGAGCTTAATCTACTAAGACCGAGACCTCTAGACACAATTTTTTGTAGAAAGGTGTTGTGGAATGGATTCTTCATTTTAAGGACTACAAGTAAAGGTAATGACTAGATAGGTACCTATGGATAAAGTAATGGGTTGAAATTTATACCACTTAGCCTATAAGTCGTACGAAATAGGTATTTCTTCTTCATTTGTTATTCGTGTAGAATAAATAACTAGATGTGGCGTTTATTTTATCGAAGGAAAAAGTAATTTAGGTATAATACCTAGTAAGTTAAGTAGTAAAAGCTCACTTTTGAACTACCATTTAGGTTTTTTAATTATCACTTTCTTTTGATTGTCAGAGCCGGAAAGAAAGGTATTTTAACGTTGCTTGCAAAAAATGCGTAAAGTTGGGATATTTTTTTCTTGCGCATCTATGACTGTTTA
Source organism: Conogethes punctiferalis (assembly GCA_031163375.1). Taxonomy (NCBI): domain Eukaryota; kingdom Metazoa; phylum Arthropoda; class Insecta; order Lepidoptera; family Crambidae; genus Conogethes; species Conogethes punctiferalis. The sequence goes on along the minus strand of CM062089.1, from coordinate 177,719 downwards.
GTTTATCAATTTTGGGTAGGTAAGTACTCGGTCGGATTGCAATAATTATTTAAGTTACCACGCAGGTAGGCAAGGGATTAAAACTGGCGGGAAGAATATTAAATGTACTCAGATTGGGTCAGGTTTTAACCTTTTTGCAGGAGGTAGGTAGGTATAAGACTTCCTTATGAAATAAAAGCCTTTAAGGTGTTTATCTCTTTTTGTGTGTAAAATAATTCTTTTATCTACTTGCCTATTAACTCTCGGCAGTAATGAAAATAAGAAATTCCTAAGTTTAAGACCTCCGCGTCGCTAATTGTTTGCGGCGGGCGCTCAATAAATAAGACGATTCATCAGACTAGGCATCCGCGGTTCGCGCCATCGCATCGCGGCCTCAGGAATGCCGACTGACGGCGTCGCGTCACGTCGGCCCGGCAGCTGCACGGGCCATGCTCTCCGCAGCGACGCCGGCCGGCGACTAAAGTGACTGATATAAAGCTACCTAGCCCCGCTGCGCCTCCTCGATTTTCCTCTCCAACCGCGCCTTTACCCACACAACCATATCCGCACCCACACCGAACCATAAGAATGCCGCTGCGCTGATTTCCTTCCTCGAAACACCCCGCGCCGCCCGGCAAACCAACTCGAAACTCACCAATTTCCACACCAAATCCTAACAAAATATAACATCCGAACGGCATTTTACAACATTTTAAACACAATAAACGTTGTCAGCGCTAAATATTATTACGACAAGGCGTATTTTCAGAGAAATTCGTGAATGGCATCGAATGGGCGAGCGCGGGCCGTGGCGCGCGGGGCGGGGTAGTACTCGACTCGCTCGCGTGCGGCCTCCGCGCCGCGTCCGCGGGCAGTCGCCGGCCGTGCCATCAGTCGTGTCCACGGCGCCATACGAGACGCACGCGCGGCAAAACTTCGAACCGGCCGGCTCTCGAATAATGTTTCAGTGTTTGACAAACTCAATCGGAGGTCTCGGAAGAAGCGTATTTAATAATTTACACTGTATAACCGACCGCATATTCTCAGTGAGTGTTACGCAGTGTGTACGGAAAAAACTTTGTCGAAGATTCTGAAGAATCTTGTGTAAAATTGTGTAATTCGTCGGCTTCGGTCGGATTGCGTTTTGCACAAACTTTTTTGGTGAGTGATTTGCAATTTATGTGTCGATAGGGCTTGTATGTGTAGGAATGTTGCTAAGATTATATTTTATAGTGCGGGTACCTACTTGTATCTCTAGTACTTGGGGCCGCGGGGCGTTGCCGGCAAAACCGTAATGTAATGGAGTTTTCTTCGAAGTGCCGGCGCCCAAATACCTTTACGTATTGTCGAAACAGATCCTACGATCTAACTTGCATAGTTATTATGTAGGTAGAAACAAATTGTACAACATTTCTCAACATTATTTATTACTTCAAGTGTCAACACTTGTGTGTATACTTCTACATCTAGTACGTAGGTACTTTTATTACGATTAATTTTGAAGAGCACATTCGCCATTTTGTAAATCATGATGTTGTTTTGGTTTTAGGAGGTAAACATTTTTTGAAGATTTGAAGGTATAATAAATTATTGATTGTAGGAAGTTTCACAGAAATTAAAGTTGACGTATAATTAGGGGTATAATAAATAAATCATTTGATAAAATTTTTGAGGGGAAAACGGAATTTGAATCATTAATTTTTATTTGACAAGTTTGACGGCACATTTTGTTCTCTTTATAAAGTTGTAAATTAATACATAAAAAGAGTTTCTTCAAAAATAAGATTTTACTAAACTAATATTTCGTAGGTAATTTGAAATAACATTTGTTTAATACTTTTAACCCATTACAATACCTAATCTAGGTACCTACGTAACTAGGTATAAACAAATTTTAAAAGTTTAGTTATAAGAAGTAAACAATATTGTGTCTCGTTATTCATAAATGGACCTCCTGCCTGGATAACAGCCTGCCAAAAACCAAAATTAAAAAAAAAACTTTGCCAGAGCAATGTACGTACCTATAGGTTTCACGAAAACGATTTCATAGTATTGTAGTAACTTCCAAATTATGAAATTTCCTTCTAAAATATTAAGTACATACCTAGGTACTTGCGAAATGTTAGAATAAGAACTACATATTTTAATTATTTTATTTATAGTAAAAATCATATTTCCAAAGCTAAATGATCAATTAAAAGTGATTCCTCTTTGAAATAAGTTAAGTCTATCTTGCAAAAACTAGCTTAGAATTGTGTTACATGATTTAAAAAATTATGAAGCAATTTGTTAAGTGCAATATTTAATGTCTAGCGTAAAGTCAATAAATCGCATCTTGTATTGTATCTTCGCGCGCAGCAAATAACAGGAAAAATGACTCGTGCTATTTGCTTTATTAGTAAACACTCATTTCGCGCCATTATGTGCTTGTAAACAAAAACAGTTTTTGCGGAAATCTTTACCTGGCTCGCAGGCACGGGAAATTCGCAGAACCGGCCCGCATAGGCGCAGGTAGACAAATCGGAAAAAAATTAACGAGGGTCCCGGCGAATACAATGACTAATTGCTAGACAAAGTGGGATACCAAGGCCAATGTACTCTTTAAAAGTGTACGATTTCGCATCCAGACTTCAGTCTACTTTCGGGTCTCGTCGAGGACACTTCCTCTCGAGTGTCAGTCAGTAGTGTGCGATCGTGATTTGTTTGTAAATACAAGGGGGTCAACACCCCTTGTGTTTGAAACTTTCTTTTTAATTTTCGAATTATTCTTCAGTTTTCGTTTGCCGCCAGTCAGTGTTGTGTCGGACTATCAGACAGTTCATTGATAGTCATCATAGCAGTGAAGTGACTTGTGCTTACTGTGCATTTAAACAAAAATATTTATACTAATAAGGTACCTACAATCACCACCTTTTAACATTCTACATCTTCCAAATCAAAATTTAGTTGTTTTTTTTTTTAAATATTGTGTCCTCTAGGTATACATTTTTTATATTAATTACATAATATTTTAACTAGCTAGTACTCTTGTGTGTCTCTTAAAATATCAAACTTAAATAAAGCTACAACTTGTGCACATTACATTTTTTTTTCATGCACCTATTTCATCAATTTATTTTAAATCAATTTTAATTACCTTTGGGTATATACCTGAGGACAATGTCCATCACTTTACATAGATAGAACCAGTTAAACATATCATATCAATATTTTATTACCGTTCATAGGTTACCACCACAGATGTTACCACTATAGGTTGAAATATTTGAAAATAATTTTATTCATGTTCCATAAGAATGTGGGTCTTATAAACAAAATTAAAGCATTCAAGTCAAACCTTCTTAAAACTGGCTATGTTAAAAACATTTATTTTACTTTTAATTTTCAATTGTTTCAGACGGTGTGCGTTGAGACATCGCGCGCATCGTCCCTGTGATAAGGGGGCCTGTGATATCGACGAGTTCGTCTTAGCTTTAAAACTTAGTTAGTCCTTAGTTATAAATTCAAAATGTCGCCCGAAATCGACACTCAATTACTCGCCTTCGACATATGGGAGACCCTGGACGAGGAGTCCATGGAATTGACGCAGACGTCCGAATTCTGGACTCAAGTGCAGTACGAAGCAGAGCGGATAGACTTGGTGCCGCCTGAAAACTTCCAAGACATAGTCCCTGAGAATGAGGTGGACTGGAGGATAATGGAGACGCAGGAGGAGCCGCACACAGAGAACATAGTCCACCACGACTGCATGTGGGCGGGCTCATGTGTGGACTCGGTGCACCCCGGGAACGAGGAGCGCGGGACATTCGTGCCTACAGATTACACGCCGGCCACTCCTGGACAGAGCTTGCTCCGACGGGACAACATCACGTTACCGAGGCCGGAGACGCCGCCCTCCCTGGATGGGGACGAACCACCACAGTTCCGTCACGCTGTCGACGTTGCCGGCACAGCTCTACGCCTCCTGAGGGACTCCGCTGCCGTCGCCGCTGACCACTCCTACACGCTCGCCCGCCAACAGTTCGACAACCTCGGCGTCCAGACACCATCTGACTCCTGCGAATCAGGTTAGTTTTTATTTTTTTACATTTTTACTTAACACTTCAAGCGCCATTTTTTCATCGTATCTAGTTTCTCGGAAGTAAAAGTCTTCAAAATCGGACTCTAGCAAGCGGAAGCGATATGTCCATTTTGCTGATGCTGATGACGACAAACATAAAAAGAAACATTAACTCGCTCTCACGCAGGTAACATGATATCCTGAGAAATTTACGACGTGGAATACGGTCTCGGCATTAGAATGCGCACGTGAATACCGGGAAAAGCATGATTTGTTGATAACACGGCGTAATTAACGCAATCAATTTGATAAGTGATTAGGCGTTTCTTCAAGTAGGCGGGCAAGTTAAGTTAACCGGGAATCCGCGAGGACGCAGGCGCCGTCGCGAGCGCGGGAAACTGCGCGTATCGACCGCGTCCCGCGTCCCCCGCCGCGTCTAGACGCACCCGTGGCTCCGCTCTTCCGGAACCTTCGCCCATCGCGACCTTGAACGCCCCAACCTTCCTTAATGTCAGATTGCGCAACCTTCGCACCCGGCTCATCTCGCGGGATTGACGCGCTTAATTAGAATACGGATTAATGTTGCTCCCTACGCGCTCAGCTCAGCTCCCGAATCCCCTGGCACTAGTTTAGGACGAGTAAGGTCGCTAGTGCGTCGACCGAGACGTCCCGACCTTGGCGAATCCTCTTTATGAGTTCGTGTTTCCCGCCGGCTGCGTCAGGGTTAACATCCTTTGCAATCGCATTCACCAATTCAAAAGTTCACTCGCTCTAATCTCGACGAGAACAAAAAACGAAAACGATTTCGCTTCAAATCATTCCGTCTGATCGAGTTGTCGCTAAACTACTTTCCAAATAATTAGTCCCGATTTTACGGATTATAAACAATGACAGGCATAAACCGACACCAAATAAACGTTAATAGCTCTCGCACTCGCTGCTTCTTGCTTTTGTTACGGATATGAAATACAATGTTTATAAGTACTTGAGCTAATCATATACCTACAAGCTCGTATTTATAATTATAACGCCACTTATTTATACACGTAGCACATGTTTATGGACGACGGCTATGTTTTGTTTACATCTTACTACCTATGTCAATGTTTATAATGAAATAAACATGTAATTTTACCTTTAACATATCGATTATAGTCTACAATGTTACTCCGCGGCGCCGGTCAATTAAAAATAAAACAAACTAGGTTTACAGTAACTGTTGGCCCGACAATCTTGCCCTGTCTTGTCCGTTATTCGTATAAGAATGCAACGGAATGAAATGGAATCTCATTGAAGTGAAGCTTGCTCGCTCGCCGGACCGGTTTGAACCTCGGTACTCCCATGTCTAGCTCGGCTGGATGACAATTTGATAGACAGCATCTCCATTAATCGTCGTTCGGAACTAGCGGGCATTAAAATCATTAACAAACTATTTTAAGACTTTTATGGCTGTAAAAGTTTACGACATCCAAATTGATTTTACTACGGAGGTGAGCAGTAAACGCTTGGGCGTTATTTGTTGCTACTCAGACTGATATGCTTGAATTTTGGATTCGATTAAAACTTTTTGGCGCGCCGAGCGAGACACATCACTAGGCTAGCGCGGCAAAAATTTACATTGCGCATGCGTGGATTTATCGCTCCATACGCGCCACCGGCACGAGTACATTCTCGCGGCAAACAAGCTGTCACATTTTCGCGCCAATTTACTTAGCTAGCTGGCGACAAATTCACGTTATCATGATGATTTTTTACAGCGCAATGTTCTATTTGGCTAGTAGGATACCGTGTTCTAGATAATAAATCATGTGTTATCTAATCTAACGCTGAATCGCTTCACATTTTTTTTTTATTCGGAGTCCATGTTACATTGTAGTCGTAAATTATTTCATGAAATCGGAAGTTTGTAAATTTCGCGATTTTACACACGATCCTGTCGAAGTATTGCGTTGATATTATTATTTATTAGGTAGTCCGATGTAGAGCAATGGTATAGTTTTGAATTGTGAGTTCCTATAAGGGCAATTTGGGCCACTTAGATCCGGTTTGGCCGGTCGCCCTAACACATTGGTTGGTATCAATCAGTGAGCCAAGGCTGTACGTTTCTAAACGGCCAGTACCTATGAACGAACTAAATTTTAGTAGTTAACCGGCCTAGTTGCTCTAGAATGCTAATTATATATTAGTCAACATTTTCCTAGAAACTGTTCCATAATGTAAATATAATTTTTTCTAGTGTTGTCCTGTTCGAAAAGAGAATTTATCGAACGCAAATCGAAATTCAAAACGAAAAGAAAGTTTTTAAAATATTTTGTTACGTTAGCTTACTACAAAAACTAAATTTCGAAATTGATTGCGTTAGAATTTTATCGATTGTGCGTAATAAAAGGCAGCATGTGCGTAGTTAAAGCAATTTGCGCGGTTCTCAGCCGATTAGATACCTACCTGGTTACTAGTTTCGACCTAAATGTTGGTGGCCCAACCTGACCACTCGGTAACTTAGTAACGCCTTGCCCTACATTCGAGCGATCTTAATACTTAACAGATACCTAAGCTAGACTTACGAGCCATTTATCGTGTCGTTATCAAATAAGGCGTGCCAAAATCCCTTGCGAGAATTCTTATCTATTTCCATGTTAATTACGCACTTGACTTGACAACGCATATTACTTTTTTTAAATTATTTTAACGTTTCAAACTGATAAGGTGTAAGTAGATACTGAGTCCACGCGTATGTAGTGGAAGTGGCCTTGATATTATCGTCGCAGAAACGTGCATTTAGATATTTCAATGTTCGTATTAACCGCGGGTTCGCGACGGATTCTCCTGGCCCCGCGACCTTGGCCACTTATCAATGCCGATAACAATAATACAATGTGACATCGTAACATAAATTTGTAATGTCTTATCGTGAAAAAATCCACCTACGCTCAGTTGCGGACGATAACTGGCATCGCAACAAGATATTCGTCGTTACTCCTTGATCTCCTAATCATATAGGTCGAACGCTTCTGTTGGTTTCAAACATAATTGAATGATAAATTTTCAAGTTATTTTCCGTTGCGCAACTGTTTCAAAAAGTTCACACGGCGACACCGTGAAACAGGTTCTTTAATACGATATTGATGGGTGTCTCGGCTCGTATGCAATCTGTAATTCATTCAACGGCTAATTAGAATTTTATTGCTTAGGAAATGTCAGATATGATTCCATTCAGGACCTATGCTTTACAGAGTTGTTTCTAATAAGAAAAGCTATTTAAAGTTCTAATAAGAACAATGGGAAAACTATAAAAATTGCGCGCGTTTTTTTTTTAAGTTTACTATATGTGACCATAAAAGTCATACATTAGGCCAAGTTAAGCCCTCGTGCGTGTAGGCATGTGACTGCTTCTTCCGCTTATTAATGGCCAATAAAAAAAATGTTGCGTCACATCTTTTCGCGTTTGCCGCGTCCGTGAACTTCCAGCGTACCCGCCCAAGGTCGGCCGATGGTGCGAACGCTCAATCGATCTATGATACACAACCCATAAATTACCAGCATCTATTTTAACAGCAGCCGATCTCGAGCTGAGGCCAGATGACCGAATTTACTCAGTTGCGTAATATCAACTGAAATAACTCACCCATATGGAGGTGTAAGTTTAATTAACAAACGTGAACGTTGAGCGTTTTCCGTTCCGTGGGATAATGGGAAAGTTACCGTGTTATAAGCGACTTTTAATACTTGTACATACTTACGTGTTGCATCCGACTAATTAGAGTCGCCCGCAGCCATTCGTGGTCGGTGGGTTACACATTCAATTCATTATACATACAGGCTGTTCGGATAACAAACGAGAGAGCTTTCTATCGATAGTTTTCTCACCTAATTTACATCACTAATGTTTGAAAAACGCCAAAATATGGGTCATCTTTGTTTTTACAAACAGACGAAACGTGGCGCGAGAAGTAGATAGCGTATACCGAGTGTCGTTATCGCGATAAAAATGCCCTTCCGATAAAGAATAGGTACTGAAAGTACGCACATTGTTCGATCGCGGCTACGTGTAACGCTGAAACCGATAACGCACTTACATAATCGTGTGGGTTCAACATTTAAAAAACCCCGAAGTGGTTTTTAAAGCTCATCCTACTAGTTTAACGCCTCATAAAGTACGTTGAACAATATATATTACTGTGGTTTATTATTCCGCCATGTAGAGGATGGCGTGCGCGGGGCGCGTCACGATAATTTTTAATTATCGCACTCAAATGCCAGTGAACTTGGCCTCTTAGCCGCGGCCAGCCGAGCGTACCGGCCCTCTTACCAGGTCACAACGACACTACTCACATTCCTCCTTACCTGTTTTTACACTGACACCTGTCAATAAGTAAAAACAATGACATTCCTTTGCCTTTACGACAACTTAAATCCCGTTTCTGTCTTAAATTTGCCACAACCGTTACACAATGTCTCAATAAATTACTTAACTAACGTATCAATGACTCATTGTTACTGCAATCCGCGTCTACAATTTATGGAGTAATCTCGCTCGTTGTGAGACGATGCGCTTAATCATTGTTAAATATCATCTTAGCTGTATACAGAGTTCGACGATCGGTAAAAACCATTCGAGTTCTGAGTACTATGCTCAGATCGCAATAAGACGGGCCGGTGAGAGCTGGCATTTTTTAATGTTGCCGGTCGCTTCAACGGACAATAAAAAGCGGATTATCTCTGGTATCGTTTAAAATTGGAACGGCGGCGGCAGATGGCGATATAATAGATATGCACTAGACCGGAGCTAGGCGGCGGCATGACAATACGGCCGTATCGCTTACACGCAGAGCTTGAAACAAATACGGGTACGGCGAGTGTTAATCGCGTTGGCGCCAGGAGAAAATCGTCTCGTGTAAATTGACTCCGGCGTATACGCCCTGCCGCTAGGGCTACCAAGCGACGCCTAACCTTTGCTCACTTTACGCCGCCAGGCACTCCGTAACAGCAAACATACCTAAGTGATTCCAAAGTTGTTTAACTTCCCTTACTTTGCCGCTTTTAAAACAAACCGATCCGGAACGAGAGAGCTTTCTACACGAATTCGGTAGGACCATCGGCAGCCCTGTCCACGCCTACATTTAGATACACGAGACGCGTGTTTGACGACAGGCGCCGATCCTCGAATTAGATCGACTCGTAACCACGATAAGCGACCGCGTAACTATGCGGAAATCGAGCAAAAAGATTGCGTTGGTGTATAAATTTATCGTCGCTTAGGTAGATAATGTATCTGGTTGCGTAGTTTTTTTTTTCTCTCTCGCCGAACTGCGTAGTTGCAAAACCTATTTCCCGAGCGTCCCTGACTCGCATACCGTTTTGTATCGAACAGCTGCCCACGTAACTGGTTTCTATTTCGGTCCGTCGAGATGTAATAGGAAATTCTCGTCCTTGCGCGGCTACGTAAATAGCGTGCATTCGCTGCAGCCGATACGGTAACCTTTAATCACAATGAACCGCTGACATAATTATTTGTTGGCGTAACCGGATAGTGCGGTAGCCAGCGGCCGATTCCGCGAAACGTGTACTCCGCGCGGTCGTCACATCCGCACACTACTCGATACTTGCAACGCGATCTTGAACCCGACACCGCGCTGCCTACCGATTCATTCATAGAAACGGCCACAATACTCAGCGATCCTCCCGCATTGCAACGACTCGCATCCACATCCTGCTCATTTGGGAACCTTACGCCCCATGGCTCTGGCTCTAGAAAAAGCAGGTATATCATACTAGTGAAACGCCCGTGTTGAGGCAGTCACACTTGACGCCATGCAACTCCGTACGTTTCTCACATTTCCTTTAATAAATTCGTCTCGATCAAGCAGACCGATTATACTGGTTTTACGTTGCATAGCTCGACCGGTCCGCCGGGTCCTCGTCAATATCATCCGTAAATGTAAGGTGGGAGTGTCGCTGGTCGCTAGGCGCTATCGTGCAACCGTCGCGTGACAGTTAATTTCGAATCGGGCGCTTTGTTAAATGGCAGGAGCGAAGGCCGGAAAGCGTGTCCACCGGTTGATAATCCGGTGTCCATTGAGAGCGCCGCTGCCGCAGCGCGCCGCGCACGCGCTCTCGTTTTGGCGCGAATGGCGCGCCGTGACGTCAGGCGTCTGGATCGATGACGGCAGACGCTGCGGTAGTACGTCGGGGTCGACGCCCTCCCCCCTTCCGTGTTCCTCCCGGCCCTTCCCGCGCACCTGACTGCAGTCGCATCTCGCCTCCCCGCCTAGATCTAATCCCGTAGTTGTGTATAGATGCGGCATGACAATCGACGCCCGCCTTTTATGGTGATGCGAATGTAATGAACGCCATGAATGAAAGCTAGGAATGTACGCTTTTTTTTGAAAGAGCGCCGATGTTGAACTTAGTCTCGTTTGTTGCAGAGGAGGAAATCGACGTTGTTTCATTGGGGACATCGCAGCAGGGTACACTGGCCAGCGCGCACGTGCGCACCGAATCGCTGCCGCGCGCGCCGTCTGCGCAGGAGCGGCAGCACATTCAGCGCACGGTGGCGTCGGCCATGTCGCCGCGCTCGCCGCGCCCGGCCGCGCGCAAGCGTCTCGTGCCGCCCTCCAGCGTCGCGTCCCAGGGCCGCCGGCGCACCAGAGGGCCCGGCCGCCGCGGACGCCGCTCCAACACAGAAACAGACTCCGAGGGTGAGTCCCCCGAGATCGAACGCCGCTCGATACACAACGACATGGAGCGCCTGCGCCGCATCGGCCTCAAAAACCTCTTCGACGAGCTCAAGAAGCAGATCCCGGCGACCCGCGACAAGGAGCGCGCGCCCAAGGTGGTGATACTGCGCGAGGCCGCCTCCCTCTGCCGCAAGCTGCGGGAGGAGGAACTGGAGCGCGACATCCTCAAGAAACAACAGGCCAAGATGATCACCAAGTTGAAAAAGCTCCGGACGTTGCTCTCGGCTCGCTACCGCGCGTACTGAAAGCTCTCCGATAGAGAGATGGTATAATTTCGTTCCGAGAGAGGAACCGCTAGAGTAATACGTGACACTAAAGGACTGTTAATATTTGATGTAAGTCGCTTCTGTACGTACTAATGAACGTTCGTTTTTTCTATTGTTAATACGGTCACGTAGTCACACCCCAAATTGTTTCCTCCGGGGCCGTATTGATTGCAAAATTGGACGTTTCGGATTCTCTTAGAGTGGAGTCTTATAATAATGTTGGAGTTTGTTGTATTACATGAAAAGTCAGCTTTTACGGCTTACTCTGCTTCTGTGGGAAGGTACGACAGTAACGTATGTAGTTGGAAGCAATAACTGCGTGTTTGTTTTGCTCAAACGATATTTTGCAGTGCCAAAGTGAGCCATAAAGCTGTTGGTTAACAATAAATCCTAGGTCTACAGTAAAATATCTTAATAGTTACAGACTGCTTCGTGAACTAGTAGACTGGTTATACCTCTAAAACTGTTTTTTGAATTATCATAAAAGATATACATAGTTGACATAGCGCATTACAGATTTAAACCGTGTTGACAAATCGAAAAGATATGACATTTTTGTGATGAATTAGTTTTGTAACGATGGATGAAAGATTTTTACTGGACCTCCCATTATGTGTGTTTGGTAATGGAGTGTGGCGTGTCACGTTGGTTTGTGGAGTGGGCACTTGGTAGCGGTGCGGCAGCGCGTGAGTCGCGGACTGTGATATCCGAGTGTTGCCGTGCGGCGCGTGCGCTCGGTGGCGAGTCAGGTGTGCGGGTAGTGGACTGGCGACTGGCAGAGGTGGATGCCGGTGGGGGAGGCTGGCGATCTTGGCCACTTATATGTTTCGGCCCGATTCGTAGGATTTTTGTTTCGACCCGCGTCTCGACAACATGAGGTTGATATTAAATGGAAAGCTATATTTTAGGTTAACTCGCTTACGGTTTTTTTGTAGTGTTTTGTTACTCGTATCTAGTGAATTTTAACATTTTTTTTAATGTTTTTACATTTTAGTCACGCGATTAACTCCGAAGCGTTTTTAATAATAACGTTGGAATTGTTACAATTGGACCATTTTTTGAAGCTATTAAAATAATATAAATACAAATAATAATGCACCAACTGCTTTTTTTACATGAAATGCCTCATTTAATTAACATACTGACAAATAGTGTAATTTATCATGAGAAATTCTGCAGTTAAATTATGGCGTGCGCTCGCGACTCAGACGAATAAAATTATGAATTGCGAAGGCCCCATTGGTCGGATAAATAGATGAAATCGCGACCGCACACTAAATATATTACATATATTATATGATTACTATACATATACTACATACACACGTCATAGAATACGTCGCTTAGAGTTCACTCATATTTATTTTTACATTTATTCGACTGTTTGGTATAAATGCACGCAATTATGAAAATGATTATTGAAACACGAAATTAATTAAAGAATAATATGTCCAGTTGACGTACATACAGTGAATAATAATTTAATAATCTCAGTGACAAAATAATGTCTGATTAAGAATAGACTGTGTATTTTGATAACAACATCAAAATCTATAGTTTCAGTTAGGTCCAAAAGGATTTTAATATTAAATTATAACCAAGACATAGTTCCTCATAGTACCTACTAATAGTAAATTGTGCATTTTCTTTATGATATTTTTATTGCAGTAAGTTAGTGATGTACTCGCGATAGTTATTGAATAAATCGAGAAAAATATTTAACCTGACCAGAAAGATAAAAGAATCAATTGAATCCGTTGATACAATTAAATTATGCATTTAAATTTTAGTATAACACAGGGAGAACATGCTGAGTATAGATTATTTTATTTTACTGATCAGGTTGCAATAGAAGTTGATGTTTTATCAATCACATGGTCAACGGTTTTTGTACGTTCAAAGGCTTTAATTGTGTGCGGAATGTGCCTTGCTGTATATATATGATTATATATATATTAGGTTTATACTCGAATTAGTTGCAAGAAATATTTTTTGTGAGATATTGATATCTAGTAGGTATATAGCATTGTTCTAAGTAGTGGTTACACGAAGTCTATAGTTATCGTGTTAAAGATTCGCAGTTTATTCTTCCACTAGATGTAAATTGTAAATACTAGGAAATAGGTCATAGAATACATTATGTCATCATTTTTTTGTAAACGAGTTTTTTCTTTCTAGTAATTGTTTAGTTTTCTAAAATAGAGAGTTACGAATTCTCGAATGTTGTACCTGCATTTAATTTTTTGTTATTCTTAGCTTGACATAAATAATAAAGATAATAATGGTTTAGTTATCCGAAATGGTCTTTATCGGTGATATAACCCAGCGTGTGAGAAGATAGATTACAATTAGGAAAAAGTCAGTAGTTAAAGATTTAATTATGGTAAGCGACTACAGCTTTATAATCGTTAGACAGATCAAGATATCGGTAACGAGGGAGGAATACTGCATTGTCACAAGGCACATTTCCACCACTGCCAAATAAAAAAAATAGGAGCGTGAAAATTTTTACTACGAGTTTGATTTGTAAATTTTATAAATAAGGTTGATATATAAGTCATGTTATAGCTGTTAATTTTTATTACTTTTCTTTGGGTAGTATCCTTTACGTAAGAGTAACATCAAGCCGGCACCGGTAAGGTTGCCTCCAATCGAAGGCAAGTGTGATTATTTGGGCCGACCTCACTAGTTCCATCTGAACTTGTTTGATAGGATTATAATCCTTCAAATTCCATGAGCGGTCCGTTGTATAGTTCGATTGGCCGATTGTAAAGCAGAGTTGGGCCGGTGGCGGTTACACGGCGCCCCTACAGAGAGTGCACGGCGCAAATAGATTCCGCCTAATATTAACGTTGCACTTTGCAATCTCTGAAGCGGCGCTCTAACTGTCAATATGTATTGTGTACCTACTGTACTTATTCTTTAACTATATGATACCTATAATTGATTTGTCTGATCTATAATTGTACGAAGATAAACATTTTTTTGGTTTTTGTTCCTTAATTATCTGTACCGAAAGTTAAGATAATCTTTAAATATGGAAATAAATGCTAGGACCGAAGCGGCGGAACTACGAAACGTTTGGCTAAACGATTGTAATTTTTATACTATTTCGATGTAATTAGGGTTTGATTTGTATAATGTTTATACTCTGTGATTTGATATACCTATGCGGTATTAATGGGTAAAGTTTACTAGCTCTGTCCGTTTCGGTCGATAAAAAAAAATACTGATTTTTTCATTTTCTATATCTGATTCCTTTCCTCTCCTAGATCTTACTTTGACACACGAACATTTACAAACACTTTTTACTAAATTATAAATATTAATGATTCATATTTTTAGAAGAAAGAAACATGAGTAACATAAGTACATGGCTAGACGAAGTAGGTACTTTAACTTAGAAACACATTTACACGATGATCACAAATTAGCAATACCTACAAATGAAGGTGACTTGCCCCTCCATTCAGAACACTATGGAAACATCTATGTATAGGCGAATTTGATGTTGCTTTGTCTTTTTCCAACAGTTCGACAATGACAAAGCATTATATCTTTCCGTAGGTACTGTTCCGTAGGGGGGGGGGGGGGTCTAAGCTAAGAGACAGGTTAATGAATAAGTATACACATAGGTGGCCTAGGTAGGTTACCTACATTACCGATTTTCATTGAAGACTCATTTTGCATGGATTAGGTGCCGTAATTCCTCAATTTCTTTGTTTACATACCTACCCTCTGTTCAATGGAACCTGCAAGAGCTGACTCAAAGGAGTAAGTAAATACGTAAGTATAAACAAATAAGCAAAGTACTAAGACACCAGGAATGCAAGACAAATATAGGTACTTCCTTTATGGTTAACAGCATAAAGGTAGATGGTCAGTTCTAGCCCTACCTCATTGAAAATGGATCTTTCTACCTACAAGTGTATGGATTTAATACGCTTACCTACTTATACTGACAAAGGTCTATTATTGAAGGTACTAAGATAACTTGAGATTCTTCCGAAAACTTAGTAAAAACACTATGATGAGTATAAATTGCCTGCTTTATTTCCATTTAATCTGGGGTCAATGCTTATGGCGTTTATGTTTGTCACACAATATCAGAATCGAATAGGTCATAGGTAGGTAGGTACCTATTACAGGAACTCTAATAAATATTTGTAAACAGTACATTTAAATGTAGGTAACCCACGGCAACGGTTGATTCTTAAACATGCGTTTCCTTGCTGTACCTACCTATTGTAGCTATTTCTTATTAAACCTTTCCAATAGGAACTACTGTAATACTAGTCATCCAAAAAATAAAAACCCACATCACCCCATAAAATTGTTAATCGAAAAGAATTTAAAGATCTTAAGTTAGCCACAAATCACTTGAACAGCAAGACGAAAATTTATCACTGTGAAACGAAACGCAACAAACGTCAAAAGTCAAAACAATAGTGAAGTTCGTGCGCGCAGCCTGAATAATGGCTCTTCGGAGTGTTTTTGCGTCCCGAATCCCTATGGTGATAATTTTAGGTGCTACTGGTACCGGAAAGACTAAACTGAGTGTGGAGCTAGCTCAAAAGTTTGGTACGGAGATAATTAGTGCAGATTCCATGCAGGTAAATGAGTTCACAGAATGATAACATAACCTCAAACTTACATTATTGTGTTTATGTAGTAAAATTTATAGATTTGGAGTTCATTGTACGATATTGGCTTATTTATAAAATAGGTTTGTGTTTTTTATGAAGCTTGGGCTTTTTGAGAACCAATTATTGTGTTTTAACACTGCAATGTGATGCATTTCTAACCTAAAAAGTTTATGTCAACTCAAACTTAGTTCATTAAAATTACTTTCTATATTGGAAATTAAAATGAAAAGCAGCTTAAATCGGTCAGTAAGTAAAAAATATTAGTAAAAGGCATCTAAAAACTGTTCACAAGTAGAGTTACTTTTTATTTTATTTATCTGTTGAAGGTGGGTCTAGAAAATATTTGTCTGGATAGATAAACGCTTACAAAAGCTGGTCAGAGTGTAGGAAGCTATCTAAAGTGCAAGCTTTGTAATTTGTTATAATTTTTTTTTCCGTATCTATCTATAATTTATTACTTAACATGCTCTAAGAAACTGTTATAAAATATAAATTACTGAGAGAGTATGAATAACATGATTTGAACTTTTTGGTACCTACTGGTAGACAATTTTTATGACAGAAGCAAACAGTCTTCAAAGTCACCCCATCGGGCTTATCATCATAAGTAATCAATTCAGCTTATAGACACCTGGAGAATCACAGGTGTGTTGCCGGACTCGCCGGCCTCTAATGATTTTGAACAGTAAAAGGTGTCTAATTCATACCCAAATACAAATATCTGCAATGCTAATTAAATACTATTTTCAGTAGGTCTAAAATCTTATATTTTGGTTTTTATCATAAGTCTAGTTTACATTTAACACATAGGTTTTGAAGTTTATATAAGGTTACAAAATTAGGATTATGCATACTTACTGTTGATTCTAGGCAACTTATGTTGCCTACTAATATTACAATAAACAATAATGTCTATGAAAACTGCTGTACTGACTTGTTTGTAATTTTCTTTTGATTTTTCAAATTACTTAGAGGGTTTCAAATACTTTTTAAAAATGTGACACAATCTCCTTTAAGTTAATTGGGTACAATCTAAGTACTGTTGATAACACAGATAGGTTTTACAGATATGTTTACTGCTTACATTTATTAGAATATTGTTTCTAAATAATTTTTCTATTGTGGTGTTAATTTAATAAACATATTAAATACTCTATCAACTATAATAGTGGTATGTAGGCAAATCAATGTTCCTTATACATACGTTTGGTTTGAGTCGTCGATTACTTTGTGCCGCTGATAGCCACAAGCTCTTAGCGAAATGGTATCGTATATTGAATGCCGGTAATTGTCACGTGGGATTTAAGGGAGCGGCCTATCATCTTTTCGCTCCAAGTCAACCTCACCTGCCCGTGGTGCATCCTGCCGAATAACAAACGAGGCGCTGGTAACCGACTGGTGGCGGTATAACCGTCACAATTGAAGGCGTAGCTAAATACTAAAGACCGGTGACGGCCAGCAGCGTCACCGGAGCAAGAAGCTACGCCCTGCGATCGCCAACCCGCCTGCCCAGCGTGGCGATTATGGGTATATCCTTCAGATGTTTTCTCTAAGTGGCGAACAACTGGAGAGGCCTATGTCCAGCAGTGGACTGTAATAGGCTGATGATGATGATGAGGTTTTTAAAAAAACATTTGCAAATCATTGAAGCTACCACCGGCTACTGGGTTATATACTACCTAGTTACTTTGATGGAGAGTGAGGATCCTGGGCTCCTTTGAGGCTATGGACAGGCATCAGTTTCCTATCAATTGCCAATGTAAGATGCCTTATTTATGGTTTGTACAAAGATTTGCATTTGGTGAATCTAGCAAAAGTAATAATTAACTAATTTTTTATCACTACCCAGTTTTGTTTAAATTGAAGTACTCATTTGGAAAACCCCTAAAACCAGTTCTTACCATGTTATTATTTTTATTCATTATAGTTTAAAGAAGGTAGGTAGATATAAGTATCTACAAAGTAGTAGGATAGATTATATAAATTCAGTGCAAAAAGCGTAAATTGTTTTTTTCGTACGAATTATTTGCGTTTGATTAGTCAGCGACTTGGGGAGTCCAGTTGCGGATTTAGTGACGGTTCTCAAACTTTACAAGAACTTTAGGAGCAGACGGTGCGTGCAATAAATTTGTATCGCGCTCGACTTGGCGGGTGCACTACCGTGCCCCCCGATTTGTGGTCACATGCTCAATTTTCAAGTTGGAAATTCACATTAGGTAGGTATGTAAGTTTACTCGACGCGCTGATGACAGTTCATAATGAAAATATGACGAGGTGCAGGTTTCTGCACAACTGTGAAGAAATTCTAAGATGTTGTGAAGTTAACCAACCCGTACTAGGCTAGCGTAGCATTAATAGGCCTTATCGTCCTAGTTTAGGGTACATTAGAGCTCTCAGTGTTGATGATTTTGACATCTTGTCTTAAAGATTCCCGGGGATATTCATAAACGTGTCGGGAAGATCTCTGACTGAAACGAGAGATCCGAAACATTTTCGATCAAATCAGACACTTCTCATCTTTGATGAGACTACATATACGAACGGTAAGGAGAAGATAAGACATTTTTGAATTTTTTTTTTTAAATCAGCATCATAAATGAGCAAATCAGTTTGAGAACCACCAGCGTTATAGATTGGCTAGGCTAACGGTATTTGCATGTGAGGTCCTACGTCTAGTATAGACTGCCTTTCCTTAAATACTCATATATCGAAAGGTCACTCAATCGCTCAAGAAATCTGAGACAATACAAGTGCTCATGAAAACCTGACAAAATGCAAGGTTTCTCGATTTTTGTTTGAAGGTTCATATTAAAATACTAAGAAACGGACGGGACGTTTCTATAAAGAAAGTTAACTTTTCTAAATTGTCTCAGGAGTGGGTGTTCTGGAATACGCACCCAATCATCACCTATTAATAATTCCTATTTCCGCTCCGATTTGGAAACTTTCTCGCACAAATTGAATGATTGAAGACATTATTCAAAGTTTCGCATTTCTATGGCACAGCACGTTTCGCCTCTACTTTAAAGGTACGAACGGCTTAGCTATGGAACTCTTTGCCGGGCTCCTTGTTCCCCGAGACTTATAATCTTCCGATATTAGAGGCGAGAGTGATCCGGTTTTTGCTGGGTGAGCGCGAAGAACGTTCCATCGTTGACTGCGATATCGCTTACCATCAGGCGAATTGCAGTATAGGGCGAACCCATATTACCCAACCCTATCCCCCGGTATTGACTGGCCCGGTGGCTCATTTAGTACTGACCCATGCCTGATTCGATCCCCAGCCGGAAAAAAACATTTGTGTTCCGTGCCTGGGCGTTTATATTTTCTACTAGCTCTGCCGGCGGCGTCCCACGCGTGGATTCGAATTTAAAAATTACGGACTTCCATAAAATCGTACCTGAATTAGAAGTTAGACCTCTAGCAATACATTGGTGAAAACCGTATTTAATTCCATACAGTAGTTTTCGCGTGATGCGCGATCAAACATACAGATAAAAATTTCTCCCGTTTTCCCAACACGTCCCGTCACTGCTCTGCTCATTTTGATTGTAGCGTGATGAAAAGTATACTACGAGTATAACCTGCCCAGGAGTATGAAGAACAAATGTACCAAGTTTCGTCGAAATCCGTACAGTAGTTTTTTTTTCTATAACGAACATACAGACAGACAGACAAAAATTTTCCTGATTGCATTTTTGGCTTCAGTATCGATCACTAATCACCCCCTGATAGTTATTTTGAAAAAATATTTCATGTACAGAATTGACCTCTCTACAAATTTATAAGTATAGAAGAAGAAGATAGATATAAAAAGAAAAGGATAAGAAACTACAAGAAATGCTGGTCCCATCTCATTCAACACTACCACGTCTACCACGCCAGCTATTGTTATGTCTGTGCTAGAGAGCCTCGCCAATTTCGCGGCGCCCGTGTCCGAGTTTGTCTGCGTTATGTAATTGCGGCCGTGTGATGCCGAGCAACCTTCGACGCGGTCGCTGCCGCCGTAGTATATGCTAAGAGGGCAGATTAACGCAGCGATGTGAAATAGAAGTAAGAAAAAAATATAAAAATGTTTTTTTTTGTAGTGGCTCGGCATAGTGGCGACATGAGCGGACATGTCATTGGATTACTTTATTAATTATTACTACAGGGTAGCTGATGTATGTTTTTCTCAGAATAAGAAAAAAATAAAGAACAATATGTTAGCTCGCTTAGAATTATGAATCTAAGTTAGGCAGTTAGTAAGTAGTCTCCTAAAAGGTAATAAGATGAATATTAATTAATATTTCCAAATATTTTTATTCGTTAAATGTATTTACAATGCCAATATTTTAATACTATAGTAAATTCAAACAAGAATTCTTACAATTTCAATTGGCGTGACTTTAAAATAACATGACTAAACTTTAACACTACTTTCAGAACATTTTTTTTTATAACGTAAAAACTAAGCGTGTACATACTAGGTAGTATTATATATATTTTTGTAACATCTTGAATAAATTAACATTTATTTTGTAGAATACAATTTAATTGGAAGTCTGCATTTTGTTCCAATAAGATAAATTAGATAATCTTTAAACTTGAAAGACAATTCAATGACTTTCGTCAAGGATTATATGCAGATCATATGTATAATTTAAATTTCCGAAATGTGTTACTAAGTAGAATTCTAGTGACTTCTAACAGCAATGTCCTGGTATTCTTACTCAATCTATCTGCGAACTCGTATTATTTACTTATTCTCATAAATTTTGGAATTTTACTAGCAAAGAACACTCGATGGAACTTTTGGCGAATCGAGGTCGTGTGTCTTCACGACCTAGTTAGTTTCTGATAAAGCAATTCCAATAAGATTTCTACGTCTAATGAAAGAAAGAAAGAAAGAAAAACAGTTTATTTGGCGCACACAAATCACAAATTTAAAGAACATTATTAGAAAAAATTACAATATTTTAGTACAAGAAACAGAAATTAACAAAACAATAAATAGGAAAAAAAAGCCATACATTGTCAAAAGAACTGTGTATTTTGTGTAGACAAGGAGAAACTACAACAAATGCAGAGGGTAATTTAAAAAATCGATTCTCTCGATCAGTTTTGTCCACTCTATCAAGAGTATTCAATAAAACATTTATGCATTTTACTTTTTTGTAGCCAATGTCTTGACAGTTCTAAAGTCATTGATTTTATTAAATGTACTTACTATACGTTTATGTTCAGACTAATGTGTCTTGTTAACATATTGTTCTTTATTTGGTATTTTGAGGACATTGCTTTTAGTGTCCTAATGTAAACGTATTGCGTGTCGCAGAATCTTAAAATTGCCTGCGTGTGATATTATCACATTAGCATAAACATGTTATTTTTCTGTAACTATGGCAGTCAAGACACGGATTCTGCGTTTGGTGTGAATTTTATTGGTAACACTGTTTGTTTTATTTGTTTACGTCGTTAATTCTTATTTGAACGGTTTAGCCCTTCAGGCCATTTAGAGTCTTGTACGCATTGAAAACGTATAAGGTTGTAACAGATTCTGATATAGTCAAATGTAATCAGGAATAAGGTATTTTCCAAATTAGATTTTGTTTGATTTTTTGAATATTCGGGACTTTAATGTTATTTCGTATTCGTGCTGAATCACGCTTCAATTAGAAATTAAATTCGTATAAGTCAATCTATTGTCAACTGTTGAAGTACCGAAAATGTGAACTGTCGCGAAGATTTATGGCTCGTCCTAAATTATGGTAAGGCTGTTTGCGTATTAATGTGTCATTATGCTAATACAAGAGTCTGGGTCCTACCGCGAGACCTTCTTGGAGCCTCACCTTGCAGAATAATCGCGTATAATTCTGATGCGGATTTAGAGCAGTCGTCATAAAGTCTTTTTGTTTAGGAAAAACTCGTGGGTTTGTATTGGTAATGAATATAAAACGTATTGAAATATCAGTTTCGTGACTAATCTATACTTATAATAAATCTGTAGAGAGGTCAATTCTGTACATGAAATATATTTTCAAAATAACTATCAGGGGGTGATTAGTGATCGATACTGATGCCAAAATGCAATCAGTAAAATTTTTGTCTGTCTGTCTGTCTGTCTGTCTGTCTGTATGTTCCTTATAGAAACAAAAACTACTGGACGGATTTTAACGAAACTTGGTACAATTATTCTTCATACTCCTGGGCAGGTTATAGGGTACTTTTCATCACGCTACTATCAATAGGAGCAGAGTAGTGAAGGGAAATGTTGGGAAAACGGGAGAAGTTACTCCATTTTTTAAGCTTCCGTCGCGTGTGCAGCCTTAATGGTTAAAGTTACATAGAAATTATGTATGACAGAAATATTTAACATAAAATTGACTAAAAATATCCCGCAACAGCATATGTCTATCTTTTATGGTTGACTCACAATAACACGTGTAACTCCTGATAGCTTAGCAGTTCGGAGCATTCTGATTATATTTGTTTACTCTTACGTTTATAATACTCTCATTCATCCCTAATTTAAAAAAGTTATCATTATTACCTATTCAATAAAAAAAGAATCATAGAAATCGGTATAGAAACACCAAACTTATACATGAAATAAGCCATCGCGCCGTCGCACGTGAATACTGAATCATGCTATAAGGATTATTTTTGTGTAACGGTTGCCGCGCTCGACACGGGTCGCGGCGGCGGTAGGGTATAAAAAGGCGGGAGGTCCGAGAGCTAGCTTCATTCAATATTTGGCTGTTGATGCGTTCAGAGCGATCGACCTTATTGACAGACAATAATTGATATTGAGAAACCGTGCCAGCGCGACTTTTAGTTTTTAAATAGTTTATTTGAATTTCTTTTGTTGTTATATTGTAAAATATTCGTTCAAATTAAAAATTATTAAGCGTAGGTACTTTTATTAATTAAAGTAGTTATAAGTATTTATTTTTAAGTGAAGTAGGTATAGGTAGATAGTTTTGCACAGGCGTTTCAGCTTCAAAAATATATTTACAAAAAAAGTATCAGGGGGTGATTAGTGATCGATACTGATGCCAAAAATGCAATCAGTAAAATTTTTATCTGACTGTCTGTCTGTCCGTCTGTCTTTCTGTCTGTCTGTATGTTCGTTATAGAAACAAAAATTACATACTCAACGGGTTTTAACGAAACTTGGTACAATTATTCATCATACTCCTGTGCAGGTTATATGATACGTTTCATCACGCTACAATCAATAGGAGCAGAGCAGTGAAGGGAAGTGTTGGGAAAACGGGAGAATTTTTTATCTGAATGTTTGATTGAGCATCACGCAAAAAGTACTGCATGGAATTGAATGTGGTTTTCACCAATGTATTGCTAGAGGTCTAACTTAAGATTTGGGCATCATTTTATGGAAGTCCGTTAGTTTTGAAACCCGATATCCACGCGTGCGACGCCGCTGGCACAGCTAGTAATAACTAATATGTAAGTCTAACTTTATTTTCAACGTCTACTGCGTAGAATATTAAGTTTTGAACTGGTCATGATATCTTGATATTTACGACGTAAGATTAAATAGGAGGAAGAGACTACGACTTAGATTCAGCTTTTAATTTTAGATAATACTAGCTGTGCCAGCGGCGTCGCTCGCGTGGATATCGAGTTTCAAAAATAACGGACTTCCATATAATACCCATCTATACCTTGTGCCTAAGTTTTAAGTTAGACCTCTAGCAATACATTGGTGAAAACCGCATTCAATTCTATGCAGTAGTTTTCGCGTAATGTGCGTTCAAACATACAGGTTTAAATTTCTCGCGTTTTCCCAACACTTCTCGTCACTGCTCCGCTCCTATTGATTGTAGCGTGATGAAAAGTATCCTATAACCTGCCCAGGAGTATGAAGAATAATTGTACCAAGTTTCGTCAAAATCTGTTCAGTAGTTTTTTTTTCTATAACGAACATACAGACAGACAGACAGACAGACAGACAGACAGACAAAAATTTTACTGATTGCATTTTTGGTATCAGTATCGATCACTTATCACCCCCTGATAGTTATTTTGAAAAAATATTTTATGTACAGAATTGACCTCTCTACAGATTTATTATAAGTATAGATAGGATGTTCTGAAGAAAATCGAATAAAACACTGATTGTAAGAAATCAAACGAGAAATCCTAAACCTTCTCTCACATTCATGTAATGATGATTGTATCCGATAGTTGCCTATACTCGCAGTGTTTCAAAGCGATTTTAAAATATTTGAAAAAATTAGCATTGCTACTTAATATGGTAATCCAAATGTTAAATTTTATCCTAGTATCGCTGTTGCTATGTAACGTTTGTTGCTAAACTCGGCCTCTGGCTTACAACGGGATTTGTGTCGCTATATTTGCTCATATAACCTTCTCTTTCAATGACAGATTTCATCTCAGCTGTTCAGATGATTATAAGCTCTATCCTGTATATAAAGTAGGTAGGCTTGATTTTACTTTTAATGAGAAAACCTGTCGAAATGTCATCAAATCATAATCGAATTCAACACAAAGACGAATTTATCAAGGTTCTTTATTTTGGCGTCTGAACGATTATGCCAATGTTTCCTTTATGTTTTGCATAGTGTTGTATATTATAATGACCAACGAATCTTTGGTATGGTAATATTAGACTTGGTCTTTGAATATCGCGCATTATAAATAATAATTAGAACTTTTATATTCATATCAGAGCCTATAGAGTGCTGTCATTCAGACTTTTGGGGCACTGTTCAGTGTTCATGTCGTCATAATCGACATACTTTTAGTTTCGTTAGCTCATTCTGATCTAGTAACCTTTAAACTGTGTTAGATAAATTGTGTATAGATTTATGTATCCGCCCAGCAATGGTGTTATTTTGATGGAAATTATCGTGCCCAAACTGTCTTTATAGCTTGACATCTGCAGTATGCATTTTAAGTGATAAAATTCCAGGAAGTCTTGAGGCAAGAAGAAGCATTGTAAAATTTTTACAATAGTAAAAAATAATTATACCTACCGAATAAAGTTATACCTCGGCGTGTAGAGGATGTAAGAGATAAAAAAACCAACTTCATTAATTAACTTCAAAACAATATTTTGTCCTTGTAGGGTAGCGCTATTAAAAGTTATAGTAATATTTTATTTGTTTTTATATCAAGTTCCTTGTTCAATATGATTTTTTGACATACACTAATACGTTCAATTTATTTAGCTGTACACAATCTATCAATATTTTTTTCTTAATAATCTCATGCGTTATTCTTTTTTATTACGTTCTAGGCTTTTTAATAAGGGAGTTTATGGTTTAAATGTCTCCGCTTTTGACTTCTTGCTTAAATTTCATCTCCCTTTGCTATATTAACTGTTTCTTTTACTTCTACTGGCTAGTCTTATATAAACGTTTATTTTTTAGTAGAGTTTATGTGAAATCGGTAACCCTCTATTTTGTTTTGATTGATAACTGAAGGTCGCTTATGTAAAAAAGGTCAAACGTCGTTTGTAAATTGAAACTTAACTAACAACTTAACTTTCATTATTTATTGAAGAAAAAATACATAAATTCATATTCATACAAGAATAATTTAAAATGCGCATTCATTTCTGACTATTGTATACCTATTTACTTACAACTTACGAGTATGTTATCGAAAGTAAGTGACGTAATAATATCCGAACAGTTATACATTTGAATCGGGTTCGTTCGGGTCTAATTATTGTTTCAATTTATTTTTGGCTCTTCAGGATAATCACCACGTATCGTCTTTACTTCAATGGCGCCATTTGAATAACGCCGCGCGAATTCTTTTTTTCCATTGAAGGTACTGTGTTTTAAATTTTCCTAAACGACAATTTTGGCCTCTTCAAGGATACTGCAAATATAATATTCTGTTTGAGTCTGTATAAGTGTCTGTTAGAGCCAAGTCACACTTTCGTGTTAGTCGATACTGTCTTCAATCTAGTAATAATTGTTTTATCAAGATATATTTTATTCTTCTTAGTCAGACACTATTGGCAGAGTAGTCGTGGGGCTATATGGGCAGGGCTTCGGCTCAGCGTCTCTGCTCACTGTCTATATTCTATTATTACAATTCAAATAGCTTAGTTTAATTCTAATATTTTTCGAAAAAAACCGATCGCACTGTCAAAACGAATAATTCCCACAGATGTTGTCTTCGTGTAATGACTTTTTACAATTTGTCATGTATTTAAAATAAATAGAAAAATAGATTACAATACGTTGCCCTTGCATTTTTATGCAGGTTTTAGAATGAACAATGTATGTTGTCAAACATCCAATTATATCCGTCGTTATCTGCGCGCCTCGAATATACTAGGCTCGCGATTTCGGCAAGCGAGCAGGCAGGTTGTGTTTGCATTCCGCGGCGGGTTCGTTGTCTCGTCCAAGGCTGAGCGCGGTATTTCCCGCCACCCGCTGGTGCCTCAGACTGACCACTAGATGGTAACCACTTGCCCTTATGGCCTCAGTGGGGGACCCAATCCATATAAACCTATTAAAAAAAATGTAATTGAATAAAGTATCAGACAGGCAACATACATAATACCCGCTGGTGCCTCAAACTGACCACTAGATGGTAACCAATGACTACAAAAATAAAGTAAGTTTATCAGCTGTCTAGTACCCATAGTACAAGCTTAGGCTTAGTTTGGGGCTAGATGGCGATGCGTGGCCCAGCTTGTCATGTCTTGTTCGCCAGTACTGCGAGTACTAAATCCAACGATGACTAGAAGCTTTTTTCCATTATAATTAATCATAGTGTCGCTAGTCTATGCTAACTTCACAAGACTTGGCATTCGTACTAATACATTGACCTGACGAATATACTACACGTCAAAGATTTTATCTACTATGTAAATCTGTGGCAAATCTTTCCAAGGTTTCTATATTATGTGTGTACTGTTAGAGCTCACAACATTTAGTATGATGGTCCTACGATTTCGAATTGAGCAGTCCCTTCAACTCCTAGTTTTGACTGGGTCTGACGCAGAATGAGCATTTCGCAAAATGCGCACTTCGCAAAATGTATACTGGCCACAAAGGGAGAGGTGTTCAGAGGAGAAGGGACGGAACAGAGAGAATTTGTAGGGAGCATCAACCCTGGGAAAAAGCCTTGCCGCAAGTCCCGAGATCTGCTCCGTATGCCGGAAGGCGGGAAGGACCATGGGTTGGTGGAGAACTGGAGAGTCATGTCCCGTACCCTGGTTTAAGGTGTAGGCGGTCTTAACGCCTATGCCTATTCTGTGCTAATATAAAAAAAAATAACCGTCTGTTACCTATTAACCTTGAAACCATACAAAGACTAATAAGAAACTGTACAGGAACACATCTTACATTTTATCTCAAAAAAATGTACCATTCATTTACTTATAGCAACCGTCAATCATTATTTTGAAAAAAAAAAAATTACTCTTCCATTCTATCTAGCTGTCAAAACTAAGGACTCACTGCCTTGAAAAAAAAGTCAACTCTACAATTATTGTTGCCTAGCTACATTTACGTAGAACCGACTAGTTTTCTCAATGAAATCTGAAAACAGCTCTACAAACTATTTCAAACTATCTGTAACGCCAACCAAAATAGAGCGATCCAGACAGCCATAGGATGGTGTTAACAACCTGTCTCACCTCAGCACGTGACAATATAATTAGCACTCAGTTAGGCGCTTTGCAGACGGCGGTAAACGAGTTCTGGAGTGGAGACCGCGTCTCGGCAAAAGTAGTGTAGGACGCCCTCAGGCCAGGTGGAGTGACGATTTGCGCGGGACGGCTGGCAAGTGCTGGATGCGAGAGGCCCAAAATCGATCATGGTGGCGAACATTAGGAGAGGCCATTGTCCAGCAGTGGACTGACACGGGCTGATGATGATGATGATGATGATAGGCGCTTTGCAGACGGCAGGATAAACGAGTAGAGTGGAGACCGCGTCTCGGCAAACGTAGTGTAGGACGCCCTCAGGCCAGGTGGAGTGACGATTTGCGCGGGACAGCTGACAAGTGCTGGATGCGAGAGGCCCGGGACCGATATAAGTGGCGAGTATTGGGAGAGGCCTATGTCCAGCAGTGGACTGATGTGGGCTGATGATAAGACGGCGAGGAGGAGCGGGCCGGTCAATTTCGCCGCGAACGAAAGCACAAAGTGAATCCTATACTATTAGAGAGGTAGGGCAAAGCGATTCTTCGCTCGAATTGAGCCGCCCGTCCGGGGAAGAACCTCCACCCTATAGAACACCGCAGCCAAATGACCTCCGGGTCTTGTTTCTGCCGGTGAGTAGGGTTTCTGGAGCTCGTGGGTGGTTAGGGTTGGGCTGCCATGGCGGTGGCAACTGACGGTAACTGACCAGCTACTTGTCCATTGTCACAGCGACTTGGGCTTCCGCTTTCACTTTCGCTTTCCATCAGGCGTAGGGAAGCCATTATGTCGAACTACTATAAAAAAATACTATAAATACAGCGGCTGCCTGCAGTTTATATGCAGTAACGCAGACCGGTGCGGCTACCTCAGTCCGCGCCACGCGCTTTTTAGTGAACGTCCTGAATTGACTGCCTCAGCACGTCGTGTGCTTTGTGTACGCAGCGAGGGCAGCCGCAGACATCGACGGGCAGATGCGGTCTTTACTGCTTCGCGGACAAAAAGCCCGCCCCGGCCCGTCGTCTGCAAAGCGCCTTACTCTACACAAGACCGTCTCTATAGCTCTTACGGTAGAGCGCTAGAGTCTTTGCCCTTTGAAGTATAGCGCTTTCTAAATAGACTGCTGATGTCTGAACAAATTTTAGACTACGGATTTGGCAATACGCCGAAATTCGATCATCTTGTGCGAAAAATTCGGTTATGATTTAACCGGAAATGTTATCAGACATATTTATTCGTCAGAAGCGCTTCTGTTACTTCCGTAGCACCACTAATTACTTTAATTCGTACTTCCAGTAGACTTATTTTAACTGACCAATATTGGTTATGATAAAGACAAAGAACCGTTTCCTAATTGGAATATGGCATAGGTAGACCGTGGTTATTAATCTGTTTTATAGACTTATCGTTATAGACCGTCTTGACGAATCGTTAGAGCAAAATTTAAGTTGATTTTTGAGAAGTGGTTCATCTCTCAAACTTGCTAAAGTCTCCCTGACTCCCCAGTACTGAACAAAAGTAGACCTGTTTCTTTACACGCGTTGTAACGTTTAACTGTTCGCAAAGTGAATTTTCTGCAACTGTAAAAATGTGAAACGGAACATTTCCAGTGTCCACTTCTTTTGGACTGACTGCGTATCTAAATGTACACGTGTAAGCTTTTATTGGTTTTCTTTTACTCTTATTATACTTTTTAATGTGCTTGTGCAGTTCAATACGAGGATGAAGTTTAAAACCGTAACATTTGAATAAATAAATAAATCAAGACATTCCACGCTGGGCCACACAATCTGGTCCCATACCAAGCCAAAGTTTGTACTATTTGTACTGAACAACTGATAAACTTACTTAGATACTTTATTTTTTGTAAACAATCACATATTGTCACATGTTCATAAAACAAATGTTTGTACTGTACGGAAATCGAACCCACGACCCTTGGCTCAGAAGGCAGTGGTCACTACCAAATGAGCCATCGAGCCAGCCAGAATGCTCATGTCTTGTAATCGGATGGAAATCGGAACCTATATTGCGAAGTCATAGTATAAGAAGCACTCGTATGCGCTACGAACCATATAATGTTACGTGGTCTGTATCGGGGATTCCATTCCACTGACACATTGAACCGTATGCCAGATGACATCACTTCCATTACGCCCATTGCGGGCTTAACTGATGCTGTCTCGTATAAAATGAATCATTGGATACTGCGGCGACGTTTCGTGGGTGCACGTACACCGAACTAATTTTGTGAGCCCCAAAATAACCCAAGACATGCCACGCTGGGCCACACAGCGCCATCTAGCCCCAAACTAAGCCGAAGCTTGTACTATGGGTACTAGACAACTGATAAACTTACTTAGATACAATTTTTTTGTTAATAAATACATATTATACATGGAAGACACCCAGACCAATACAAACAGGTTCATGCACACAAATGTTTGTAATGTGTGGGGATCGAACCCACGACTCTTGGCTCAGAAGGCAGAGGTCACTACCAATTGAACCACTGAGCCAGCCGAGGAAATGTGATGCTGGTTAGCATATAATGTGAGTGATGGTCGCTCGCAATCCAGTTACAAAAGTAGATAAATAAATATACTTAACGTCACGCCTTTCTTCCAGAGCGTTAGGCAGAGACCACGTCCTTCCATTTGCTACGATCCTGGCACACAACTTTTGCTTCGTCCACATTCATCAATCTCTTCATACTCGTACATAATCATCGTCAGCCCGTATCAGTCCACTGCTGGACATAGGCCTCTTCTAATGTTCGCCACTTAAATCGATTCTGGGCTTCTCGCATCCAGCACTTGCCAGTCGTCCTGCGCAAACCGTCACTCCACCTGGCCTGAGGGCGTCCTGCATTACGTTTGCCAATACTTGTACATGCTCGTAGGTTTAGGGTAAATAAATATAAATATCAGACAACATCACATGTGATGTGTAAATAAAGATGATGATGATGATGACATTAGAATGACCATGGGCTATGCTTTACTTACATGATTTATCATTCGCGGGCTGCATCTAGTATTAGAATACTGGCTCGGTGGCTCAATTGGTAGTGACCCCTGCCTTCTGAACCAAGGGTCGTGGGTTCGATTCCCACCCGGGACAAACATTCGTGTGATGAATACTTGTGTTTGTTCCGTGTCTGGGTGTTTTTATTTGTATTTAAGTATGTATTTGTGGTACCTTCGTTGTTCTGATACCCATAACACAAGTGCTTAAGCTACTTACTTTGGGATCGGAGCAATGTATGTGATGTTGTCTGATATTTATAAGTATTTATTTAAAAAAAAAAAATTACAAAAGTCATACCTAAATCACTTGATTGAGATTCAAAATGGATTAGTATATCTCTACCTCAGCCTTCACCAAAGGTACTTACGCCACGAAGGTCGCATTAATCATGGCATGTCAATTTAAACATAGGTAAGTTGTGAAAAACGAACTATGTCGAAGCCTTGACGATCTAAGCTGTAAATTGATTTTCATGTACGTTGCTACTTCATCACCGGCCTTCAACTGTGTAATATGGGTTTCCGAGTTCTTAACAATGATGTGCGTTACGACATCGAAGTGGAAGAGTAAATAAACTTATAATATTTTAAACATTACAAAAGTATCAATTAGTACGTCTGTTACCTCATCATTTTGGTACAAAGACAGAAGGGCAATTACAGACCAATCAATGGAGTATTACTGACCGGATGATCCGTTTGTTGTATATAGGTTATATTTTACATTTAAAATCAACTCGAATAAATAAATAAATATTAGACAAATAAATATTAGACAACATCACATACATTGCTCTAATCCCAAAGTAAGTAGCTTAAGCACTTGTGTTATGGGTATCAGAACAACGAAGGTACCACAAATAAATACTTAAATACAAATATATACACCCAGACACGGAACAGACACAAGTGTTCATCACACGAATGTTTGTCCCGGGTGGGAATCGAACCCACGACCCTTGGTTAAGAAGGCAGGGGTCACTACCAATTGAGCCACCGAGCCTGTCGAGCCGAATTACATCTAATTTAACGACTGGATAACGGACTTCCATAAAATGGTGCCTAAATTTTAAGTTAGACCTTAATACATGGTGAAAACCGCATTCGATTCCATGGCTACTACATTTTTCGCGTGATGCGCGATCAAACATACAGATAAAAATTTCTCCCGTTTTTCCAACATTTCCCTTCACTGCTCTACTCCTATTGATTGTAGCGTGATGAAATGTATACTATAACCTGCCCAGGAGTATGAAGAATAATTGTACCAAGTTTCGTTAATATCCGTCGAGTAGTTTTTGTTTTTATAACGAACATACAGACAGACACAGACAGACAAAAATTGCATTTTTGGCATCAGTATCGATCACTAATCACCCCGTGATAGTTACTCGTATTTTGAAAGTATGTACAGAATTGACCTCTCTACAGATTTATTATAAGTATAGATAGATGGGAGCTGTAACGTGCTAACGTGATGTTAACCATCTGAAAGAAAATCTTGCTTCCCGTTACATATTAACGTAAAAAGAAACATATCACATCAGGTTAAAAAGATTCAAATGCTTTCAAGCAGTCTTTGCAACAGAAAAAGTGCACTAAATTTCGATCAACAAAAAGTAGGGCGTTCACCCAGAGTCGCAAAAAGCCCAAACACACAAATTGCAGTGTACAGAATGGACTACACGTTTAACTGTTGTAATTAATTGCCGTTCTTAAGGATACAGTTATGCAATTTGCAGCGAAATAAGAGTAATTTATTATCATACTGATTTTATGAACGCGAAAGTTTTGTGTGAATCGTTTCGAGTTTGGATTATTAGAAGTTTGCTTTATTCCGCTGGCCCGGTGGATGGTTTGCAGGAGAATTTAAGAGTGGTAGGGCATAGCGAATCTTCGCTCGAATTGAGCCCGCCCGTCCTGGGAAGGACCTTCCACCCTAGAGAAAACCGCAACCAAATGACCTCCGGGTCGTGTTTCTGCCGGTGAGTAAGGTTTCCGGAGCTTGCGGGAGGGTTAGGGTTGGGCCGGCATGGCGGTGGCAGCTGACAGGTAACTGACCAGTTATTTAAAAAAAACCAACTAAGTTTTTCACTTGTCTAGTACCCATAGTACAAGCTTCGGCTTAGTTTGGGACTAGATGGCGCTGTGTGGCCCAGCGTGGCCTGTCTTGGGTTATTTATTTTATTTATTAATTCGAATGTTATGGTTTTAAACGCTATCCTCGTATTGAACTGGACAAGCACATTGAAAAGTATAAATAACAAGGGTAAAACAAAACCAACAAAAGCTTACACGTGGACATTTAGATACGCAGTCAGTCCAAAAGAAGTGGACACTGGAAACGTTCCGTTTCACGTTTTTACAGTTGCAGAAAAGTCACTTCGCGAACAGTTAAATGTTACGACGCGTGTAAAGAAACAGGTCGACTTTTGAGACGATTTGTGATTCGCGATGAAACCATTGTTGCAAACATAAACATGCTTCAATATGCAACTTTAAAAACGGAAAGTTATATAAGTTTGGAATTACGATAACGAATGAGAATTGCCTGAAAATCTATTCAATCAACAGCTTTTGTCTGTCTACTGCTGAACGTAGATTTCATTTAATTCGCGCCACATTTTCCTAAACCGGGCTTTCCCCATTCAGCAAGTACCAGCAGTTCTTCTAAGGTCATCCGCCCAACGGGTTGGTATACTCGTACTAAGTTAGCCTAAACGCGGTGCCCACTCCAAGATTCGTCTGCTTCACCTATTGTCGTCTCTGCGGCAAACATATCCGGCCCACTGCCACTTTAGCGTTTAGTACGCTGGAGTGGGCTATGTCAGTAACTTTCGTCGTCTGACGTATATACTCGTTTTATACCGTATCTCTTAACGAGGTACTAAGCATAGCCCTTTCCATTGCGCCTTGAACGACTTTAAACCTATCAAATTGTATCTACATATCTTGAAAAACTTCGCTTCAATATCATATGTGTAGTGACCACAAAAAGATTAATCGAGGTTACGGCAATTTTTTCCTATATCTACTACGTAATTGTGTTATAGAAGCTTATTATGTAAAAACCCTGCAGGTTAATGACTGGGTTTTCTCAAACTATATGTAAGTTTGAGAAGAAAAGGGACCCGATACGGTAAGTAAAGTTAATTTTACGGTAACGTCATGAGTCTATAACGCGATTGGATTCCTAGAATCTACCAGATTTTTTTAAAAGCAGGTTTTCTGATTCAGAATAAGACCTACCCATCTCATCTCCTGGATGTCGTAGAAGACAACTAAGAGAATATCAGGTAAAGGGAAGCAGCGTTTACCCGGGTACAAAAAAAGAAGTCCTGCGGTCACCAATCCGCTTGAAGACGAAGTCCTAGAAGATTACTAATGTTAGGAAACTCGCTTGATTTCCGTATTTAGAATAGGATCCCATCATAGCACCACCAGATGAAAACATTTATTCTTCGTAAGCTTGATGGTTGATGGGGGATGTAAGGGAACGGCCTATAGCATCTTTTAGCTCCAAGCCAACCTCACCTGCCCGTGGTGCATCCTGCCGAATAACAAACGAGGCGCTGGCAATCGACTGGTGGCGGTATAACCATCACAATTGAAGGCATAGCTCAATACCACAAGCCGATGACGGGCAGCAGCATCACCTGAGCAAGAAATTACGCGATCGCCAACCCGCCTGCCCAGCGTAGCGATTATGGGTATATCCTCCAGATGTTTGTCTTAAGTGGCATACAACTGTATGTCCAGCAGTGATGATGATGAAGCTTTATGGTCGTACTCAAGCTCTAACGGATTACGATATACATTATTTTTAAACAATATAAATGTTTTGTTTTTCTAATAATATATAAATTCCGGGGGTTTCTAATTTGATTGTGCTAAAGTTTTTTGCCTGTTAGTAGTTCTTAACTTCCGACTTTATCGCGTATCAGAACAACATACTCGCAACACAATTCGCCCAAACTATTCTGTGTAATCACCAACAGGCGCCGGGTATCAAAAGATAACATTTTAATAGTTTTCATAATCTAGTTCAGATGTTCTCGACACATTGCCGAATGCCAGTTCAGGGTCACCGTCCATTAGCTACGTGTGATGTTGTACATCTGTTGTTACGAATGTCGCAGATAGAACATGAAAACCGGATTGTCCAGCAGTGGACGTTCGCAGGCTGATAATAATGATGATTCTATTTTTGCGTTTTTGGCATCAGTATCGATCACTAATCATCCCCTGATAGGTATTTTGAAAATATATCTAATATACAGAATTGACCTAATTACAGATTTATTATCTTAACTTATATATTATATACTTATATATTATATTATATTTATATTTATATTTTATATATATATATATATATATATAATATTATAAAGCTGAAGAGTTTGTTTGTTTGTTTGTTTGAACGCGCTAATCTCAGGAACTACTGGTCCGAATTGAAAAATTCTTTTTGTGTTGAATAGACCATTTATCGAGGAAGGCTTTAGGCTATATAATATCACGCTGCAACTATTAGGAGCGCAGAAATAATGAAAAATGTAAAAAAAAACGGGGAAAAAATAACTATTCCACGCGGACGAAGTCGCGAGCACAGCTAGTGATGAATAAAGATGATATATGATGCCAAAAATGCAATCAGTAAAATTTTTGTCTGTCTGTATGTTCGTTATAGAAACAAAAACTACTGGACGGATTTCAACGAAACTTGGTACAATTATTCTTCTTACCCCTGGGCAGGTTATAGTATACTTTTCATCACGCTACGACCAATAGGAGCAGAGCAGTGAAGGAAAGTGTTAAGAAAATGGGAGAAATTTTTATCTGTGTGTTTGAATGCGCATCACATGAAAACTACTGCATGGATTTGAATGCGGTTTTCACCAATGTATTGCTTCGAAGTGTAACTTAAAATTTAGGCATCATTTTATGGAAGTCCGTTATTTTTGAACCCCGATATCCACGCGTGCTACGCCGCCGGCACAGCTAGTATGGAATATTAAGTTAAAACTTTGAAGACTCTACAGACATTTCAGCGAATTTCGCAACCCAACATCTTTCGCACTGATCCTACGACATATATGCGAAACTAATTCAGCCAAAGAGTGTATCTATTATATATGTATGTATATATAACTACACATGTTCGTACGAAATATGAATCAGCTGAATGGGCGTGTCTGCAAGGAAGATTAATAGACGAGGATGAAATAGAAACGCTAGCTTTGAGGTCTCGACGAATACACTTGACCAAAATATGTAGCGGTAGTTCCGTATCGTATGTGCCTAGAGACATTTATGTAGGAAATGGTATTAAAGACATGAGAGATATTTGGAGGATAGTTCTTTTTTGTTGAATCCTCGACGAAAAATTCTAGCTGTGACCAAAATTAAGCCGTTTGCTTCGTCAAAAGAAATTGGTCGCGTAATAGCAAGGGTGGTATTTAAGAGATTGAGCCGCCTGTCCGGGGAAGGACCTCCACCCTATAGAATACCGCAGCCAAATGACCTCTGGGTCGTGTTTTTGCCGGTGAGTAGGGTTTCCGGAGCTCATGGGTTTAGGGTTGGGCCAGCATGGCGGTGACAACTGACAGGTAACTGACCAGTCACTTTCCCGTTGTCACAGCGACTTGGGCTTCTCTTTCGCTTTCCATTAGGCGTAGGGAAGCCATTATGTTGAGCCACTATAAAAAAGGGTTAAGAATTACTGTGTTTATAGCCTGAATGTTTAAAAAAAGATGTCTAGAACAGACGCCTTGTAATAGATATCACGTCTTTACTCAAGTGTGATGTACAAACAATTGAAATAAAAGTTTGACGTTTGTTTGTCTCTAATCGTACTGTTGCGCAATTTAATACCTTTATTGAAGTGTTCACCTTGAGTGCGGCCTTCGGTACGGGCGAATAGTTTAAAATTTATAGCAATTAACATGTAACACTCCTTTGTGTTTGATGTGGTTTTCGAATTCGTTAACGTTTCCGTCAAATGGCTCGTCAATCGTGCGTTTGCGCGAATGTCGAAGCGGTTAATAGGTTACAGAGTTTTCAAGGGAATCGAAACTGCGCAGTCACTGTGAGATGATGAAATCTTCTCCTTTGTCAAACTTTTGTCTAGGTACCGAATAATAGACAAACTCGGTTTGGTACCGTATCTTTTGAACATCATCATCGTCAGCATATCGCAGTCCACTGCTGGATGTGGGCCTCTCCAGTTGTTCGCCACTTTTGGCAAACATCTGGAGGCTTTACCCGTAATCACCCCGCTAGATACGGGGGTTGGGATCGCAGGGCGTAGCTTCTCGCTCCGGTGACGCTACTGCCCAATCATTTTATTACCAAAAATATCAGGTAAAGCTCGTTCAAGAAAAGAAAGGGATTATGTATTGCTCCCACTGGGAAGAACTATCGAAATTGCATGTGTAGCTGCTGCCCGTCTTCGGAATGCAGCACTCAGCCACGCCTTTAAATGATAGTTATACCGCCATCAGTCGATTGCATGATCCTCGTTTGTTATTCGGCAGAATGCACTACGGGTAGGATGAGGGTGGCTTGGCGCTAAAATATGATAAATTGTCCCTTTACATCCCCTCTGCATCTCTGCATTAAAACCTCCACAAAAGTGTTATTGAACTTTCGCATTGCGTCTTAAGATATGAAGTCTAGCATCGCTGCACTCAGGCTGTGAATGAGCTCCCCGCCGAGGCTTTCCCCCGAGACTACAGTATGGGGTCCTTCAAAATGGTTGTGAAGAGGTTTTTAAAGCTTGTGATACCCCTGGTGTTGTAGGTGTCCATAGGCTTCGGTAACCGCTTAACATCAGGCGGGCCGTAGGCTTGTTTGCCTAAAAAAAAGTTTTGAGTAACGAACTGTTATTGCACAAACATACACCTGTTTTGTGGGCCACTGACGTCATTTCAACTGCAGTTTTGGTAACTGGTTTTTCTGTACCTGAAAAAGTCGCACACGCAACAGGGTATGTACGTACAATTGTAAGTAAGACGTCAAAACATCGTATGTCTCTTTAATGTCACCTTCATCCGTCAAATGAGTTCAGAAAAATATTGGCAATATATATTTCCATAGACGAGAGTACAGATCGGAATGAGGGGCCTTTACCCTTGCTGTTACTATGGTACATAGTGTATTGTGTAATGCGTCATGACCTTCCAAGGAACATTTTGTGTATGAGCGTAAAGTCGTGTGTCAACGGACATGACTTACGGATACGGTGTACCTAATTTTAAGATTGATAGATAGTTTAATGCACAAAATACAAACAATCAGTAGAAAAAGGTGCTCAAGATCTTGTGGTACAATTTAGCCGGTCTTATCGCTAGCGAGCGATCTCTTTTAGACAACCTTCAGGTAGGAAGTACTTGCATTTGTCATCATTTTGACTACTGGATGATGAAATGCAGCTCCTTTAAGGTAAGTTTAAAGAAAATTCTTACTAGATACGCCAAACAATTTACAGCAACAAAGACGTATGGATATAATTTAGGGATTTTCAAGTGCAAATTTCCTAGCGCAGACCAGTCAGTCAGGCCTGTTGCCCCCTCTGACATAAACAAACGATCTAGTCTCAAACTAAGGCTTTCTCTTGTACACAAGGCGTTAGTTCCCAGTCATCATTATCGATCCCCACAACACCCAGAACCGACATAATTTAAAAAAGTTAAATTCCTAAATTGATATCTTCGGATTGTCCACGTTATAATCTTGGCTTTAAGTAGTGTGCACTTGTGCAGGCTATCAATACTTATGGTATAGGGATCATCATCAGCCTGCAAACGTCCACTGCTGGACATAGGATCTCTAGCAATGACAATTGTCGTTTGAGGCTTGCCTTAGTCACCACGCTTGAGGAACTGTAGGTAATTTTATGACAGTACTAGCTGTGCCAGCGGCGTCGCTCGCGTGGATATCGGGTTTCAAAAATAACGGACTTCCATATAATACCTTGTGCCTAAGTTTTAAGTTAGACCTCTAGCAATACATTGGTGAAAACCGCATTCAATTCTATGCAGTAGTTTTCGCGTAATGCGCGTTCAAACATACAGGTTTAAATTTCTCGCGTTTTCCCAACACTTCCCGTCACTGCTCCGCTCCTATTGATTGTAGCGTGATGAAAAGTATCCTATAACCTGCCCAGGAGTATGAAGAATAATTGTACCAAGTTTCGTCAAAATCTGTTCAGTAGTTTTTTTTTCTATAACGAACATACAGACAGACAGACAGACAGACAAAAATTTTACTGATTGCATTTTTGGTATCAGTATCGATCACTTATCACCCCCTGATAGTTATTTTGAAAAAATATTTTATGTACAGAATTGACCTCTCTACAGATTTATTATAAGTATAGATAAATAAATCCACAGTACAAATTTTCGTATGCGTATACGATATACGTATATCTATTGTGCACATCACTATCGAAATGGCGATCCGCATGTTGTGTGAGAAAAGACAATAAGCGATTCTTGCAAATCGATTGGTCTCGAGGTGATCTGGTCCCGGGTGTCAAAAAACGTGCCCTCGCCTTATGTACCCGGCTTAATGGCCGATTAAATGGGCCCTTTAATTCGCCGTTGTAATTCGAGTTATGGTAGGTATTTTGGTAACTGACTGTTGCTTTATCTTAACTAATATTATAAAGCTGAAGAGTTTGTTTGTTTGTTTGAACTCGCTAATCTCAGGAACTACTGGTCCGATTTGAAAAATTATTTTTGTGTTGAATATACCATTTATCGAGGAAGGCTTTAGGCTATATAACATCACGCTGTAATTATTAGGAGCGAAGAAATAATGGGAAATGTAAAAAAAAGGGGGAATAAATAACTATTCCACGCGGACGAAGTCGCGAGCACAGCTATAGTTCATTCGCGTTAAGAAAATAGTGACTAATCACCGACTGCCGGCCAAGCCACACCCCCTAGCCAATTAAAACGCTAGAAATTATAATTTCTAGCGTTAGCCACAGCCCCTAGCCAATTAAAACGCTAGAAATTATAATTTCTAGCGGGTGTGGCTTGGCCGGCAGTCGGTGATGAGTCACTATTTTCTTAACGCGAATGAACTATAGTGTACAAAACAAAGCTTTGGCAAATGCGTGAGCGCAGACTTTGTATGAACTACATTTGAGTGGATCTTTCATATTTTGATGGATATTTGGATTGGATATCTCAATCAACATCAAGATAAATCAGCTGCAGGATGTCCACTGCTGGACATAGACCGATCAAAAGATATCCTTTTCCATTATGGCTGGATATAAGCGTAAATTCATTTGATTCCCTCAGACCCTTTGACGATCGCCAACGCGTCTGCCCTTTTGGGAGATTATAGGTAACACTTCCAAATGATTGCCTAAAGTGGCGAAAAACTAGAAAAACAGCTGTGGACTGCGATAGGCTGATGATGATGAGACTTTTTATCAATTGCATCTCCGGGATCGGGTTCGGGAAGAACTGTTCTGCCTATGTGGTGCGGTTTCTTCCAGACAATCTTTGCATAGAGGGTAGTTCAAAAGATTACTCCTTCTTTTTAACTGTCCTCTGTCCAAAGGCTGTCTAGAAGAAAGGTGAGCTATCACATCATCATCATAAACAGCCTATCACAGTCCACTGCTGGACGTAGGCTTCTCTAGTTGTTTGCCACCATGGACAAACACCTGGAGGATTTACCCATAATCTGATGATTATGTGTTCCGCCTGTCCTGTCCAGGGTGGTCTCTGGATAGGCGGTTTGGCGATCGCTTCTCGCACCAGTGACGCTGCTGCCCGTAATCGGCCTGTAGTTTTTAGCTACGTCTTCAATCGTGATGGTTATACCGCCAACAGTCGGTTGCCAGAGCCTCGTTTGTTATTCAGCAGGATTCACCAAGGGCAGGTGAGGGTGGCTTCAAGCGAAAAGATGATGTGTCGCACCTTTACATCCCTAACTAGCTAGAATATATTAACGATTCAAAGCTCCATCTAATTCTACGCCTATCCTTTTGTTAGAAGAAGGCCGTTCATGCAAAGTTGATCATCTGGAACATCAAATAGTAGGTCACTTTACAAGGAAACACGTACGATTTCATTAATTCACAAACAAAGGACTCCTTAAATTTCCTCAATTATATTAATTAAAGGACCCTTTTAGGAAGAAAGCCGATTTTATATAGTCGAGTATCGAACATGACATGTTTAACAATATCGATTGATTAATTCGTCGGCTAATCGAGTATTCAGTGTACGCGCGCCGTTAAAATAATTTCAACTTTGATAATATACAATAGATATATTAATTAGTGATCCAGTAATAATTGGCCACTTGCTTTGTACTGCCGATTTACATAATTGGCCGGTTAAGTGTTGTGTGAATTCATTACGATGATTTATGAATGTGTTTGTGTAACTAATGATGATGCGATAAATGATTTATGGTGAAATTGTTGTGCTTAATTGATTTACAAGCAATAAGTCTTGAGAGCTTTTTCTAGTTTGAATTAGGCTCTTTATTGGGTTAGTGAAATGTTTAATTAAGTGATCGTTTTTAGGGTTCCGTAGCCAAAATGGCAAAAACGGGACCCTTATAGATTCGTCATGTCTGTCTGTCTGTCCGTCCGTATGTCACAGCCATTTTATTCCGAAACTATAAGAGCTACATTATTGAAATTTGGTACTTAGATGTATTCTGTAAACAGAAAATCAGAAGAAAACCCAAATTTTTGGGGTTCCCCATACATAGAACTAAAACTCAAAAATTTTTTTTTTCATCAAACCTATACGTGTGGGGTATCTATGGATAGGTATTTGAAAATGATGTTGAGGTTTCTAACATCATTTTTTTCTAAACTGAATAGTTTGCGCGAGAGACACTTCCAAAGTGGTAAAATGTGTCCCCCCCCCCCCCGTAACTTCTAAAATATGGGCATGATAAAACTGAAAAAAATATATGATGTGTATTACTATAAAAACTACTAACGAAATTTGGTTTGAATGAAATCTAGACAGTAGTTATTTTTTAAACGTCATAAATCAAATTACCTAATTTTTTCATTCAATCAGTGGTACGGAACCCTACGTGCGCGAGTCCGACTCGCACTTGGCCGGTTTTTCTAGTTTGAATTAGGCTCTTTATTGGGTTAGTAAAATGTTTAATTAAGTGATCGTTTTTTTAAGTAGATAAAGGTATACTTGGATATATTTCTGGCTACGCCATATGGAGGGTTATGTTTTTCGAGAAAAATTATTATATACAAAAACAGTGACTGGCTCGATGGCTCATTTGGTAGTGACCTCTGCCTACTGAGCCAAGGGTCGTGGGTTCGATTCCCGCACAGTGCAAACATTTGTGTTCATAAAATATTTATAGGAATACTAGCAAACCCGGCGAACTCCGTTTCGCCACCAGATGGCTGTAAAATTTTTTTTCCTTAATTTTCTTTGCTATAAACCTCACGGAGCCCGAGACCTTTCTAACGAATGCAAAACAGTGGAAATCGGTTTGTGCGTTCTGGAGTTATAGCGTCAGGGAGGAAAACCCGATTTATTTTTATATAGTAGAAGATTTTACGGTTCGGTATGGAGGTGGCAGGTGGATTGATTTGTTTACGTGTCTGTTACCGCGGCTCATTAGCCTTCTCTTTCGCTTTCCAATAAGTGTGGGGAAGCCACTATACTACTAATATATAAAATCGACATTGTTATCAAAACGACGGTGAATCATTGTATGCAGCCTTGTAGGCATGAAGTACCTGTGCCTAACCGAAAAAAAAAGAAAAAAAGGGAAGTTCTCGATTTCTACAGCATTCGGAATTCGAATATAAAATTTCAAGAGTTTGTTGATACTTTGTCCATTACAACAATGGCTGTAAATAGCTAGTTACGTTTCGTCTGTGCCATTGTCGGTAAACTAAGTGTGAAATACCTCTTAGCGGCTGTGTGTGCGTGTGTCTATGTAGCTGTTGCTGGTAGAATGTAATGTACGACTTTTTGTAAAACGACCGGAGAACATTTTGTTTGAATAACGAACCTGTTTCGAACCTCGTTCTATTTAACTTTGGTGGCGACGCGGTCCAATAGATTCAGAATGTATACCATAGCTTATAGTTTTAAATTCCTTATTTCTTATAGTAGCGGCTGTCAATAGCCATAGGATTAAATGAAATAGTAAGAAAGTATTGTATTCCCTAACTTTATATGTCCTCTTTGCGTAGTACTCAGCAATCGTACATATTCTAGTGTACAGTAATAAAGGTCCTGACCTCCCTTACAAAACACCTTCTCTCGTACAGTCTTTATCTTTCTCCTTTCCTTCAGCTTCTGTCTTTGGCGGAGTGGAGTGTGGTGAACAGATGAGTCGAAATTTACATGTCAAGATACATGAATAGAAGAAAAAATTCTTTTCGTGTCGATGAAGTTTCATTACATGTTTCAATTGAATCCGGACAAGATCTGTTCTTTTAAATACGTCTTCATGATACATATAGAGGCCAAATATATAATTCATAGAAACTATATTTGAAAGGTCCCCTGTATCAAACTGATATACAGAAGAGCAAAGCGCACACGCTATTTGTATCTACAATTAATTTGTTCAAATTAGGGCAAGTGCTCTCAATATCTATCATTCATAACTTCCGTATTTTTCCGTGGGCTCATTAATAACTGTGAATTGATAAGGAGGGAGACTTGCTGTATTAATCATAAATGTGACATTAATTGAACAAGGTGGTTATGATTAACTTAT
Organism: Conogethes punctiferalis; assembly: GCA_031163375.1. NCBI lineage: Eukaryota > Metazoa > Arthropoda > Insecta > Lepidoptera > Crambidae > Conogethes > Conogethes punctiferalis. The sequence goes on along the minus strand of CM062089.1, from coordinate 134,617 downwards.
TAGCGGTACATCCCAGTGTGTAAATGATTTCTGTATCTGACATAAACAGTAAAGGTAATGCTGTCGGTGTAGCAGAGTTTTGGTCTCGGAAAATCTGACCGTATGTTATTGCCATGACACGACAAGAAGAAGAATAACATCAAAAAAAAAAGAGTCGATCTAGAATAAAATAAGTTCTTCCAAAATCATTCACACAATAAACCACTTCATAAACGTATGAGACATTTTTAAATCGACCCGATTTCCGGTTCTTACTACAACATAGGTACTTGCCGGTAACTGGGCGGAATATTCGGCGGCTCGGTGTGACGTCACGTGCCACTGACCTACCGAGGCCGCGAATCTATTAAGCTACTATGTATTGCGTCTGATTTTACACCTCTTCCTTCCTAGGAGAACTTCCTTGAAGGAGTTTAAAGACCTCTTTTTTTCCAACTGACAGTCAGACTTTTGTTAGGACACACCCCATTTGTGGAAGTAAGGCTGCGGTAGTCAATTGAACAAAATTTAGGGGCGTAAGGCTTATAGACTAATGATCAATACCAAGACGAAGTTCTAAGTAATATGCCTTGTTGAAAAATCATCATCATTATCATTACCCTGTAAACGGCCACTGCTGGGCTAACTGGGGAAAGCCTATCAATGACATTTGTCATTTAGGGAGATTTGCTTTAGTTACCACTAGCTGCTCCTCGCGGCTCTGCCTGCGTGAATATTCGTATAAAACATAGCCTATGTGTTAATCTGATGTACAAACTATATTCCTGTAAAGTTTTATTAAAATCCGTCCAGTAGTTTTTGCGTGAAAGTGGAACAAACATCCATCCATCTATCCAAACAAAGTTTCGCGTTTATAATATTAGTAGGAGTAGGATGCTTGCCCGGGGGATGGGTGATCCCAGTAGGTTTTATTTGTATCACGGTAAACGCTACCGCCCGTTTCCTAATACATATTTCCTTAGTCGAGTCTTCTACGAAACCCGCGGGATGCCACGGGGCGGTCCTATCCGGAAATCACGCGGACAGTATTTTATGTATGTTACAAATATAATAATATGTACTATTTTAATCACTTAACTTTGACCTATTAGTAAGTAAAAAGGGAACCGTAACTACTAACTTACGGTCCCCTTTTTACCGACTGCGGCCGACCGACCGACTTTTATTTTAACTATTTCATTAAAGAATCTAGAATTTTAAGGAACTGTACATGTTCTGACCTTTAGCCCTAAAACAATACTTTAAAAAAAGTTAACAATAGTATATAAATAGAATAGGAGTTCATTAGGTAATAACCTTGAATTTTTAACACGAATGACTTACCTGAAAATTAAAATATTGGTTGTGTAGCCATTTACATAGCCTGATTCCCTATCGGGTTAAGGAGAATTTAAATGATTGACAGTAGCAGTAAATACACGGTGGAAGGTCAGCAATATTCTATGGTCCCCCAGCCGCAAGGGGTCCCCGATCAGAAGATAATCTCAACTTTTTATTATACTCGTTCATTTAGCAAAAATATATAATTTTGCTATTAGCCATGAATCGTATGTACGCGACTGATGACTGCCAAATTTTCCCATGTACCTACATCACTATTTAGATCAGCCTACATTTTCTTATAACCTGCGTCATAACCACGACAGATCAGATAAAGGTCGACAAATTAGTGCGCATTATTTTATGATAATTAAGTTGACAAACGTTTTAATGCTAATGATTTTAATTTAATCATATTTGAACTTAACGTCCAATCGAATCTATGTATATCGATATCGTTTTACAATTCAGTGTAACCAGTTGATTATAAAATGGTAGACCAGAAATTGTTGCAGATGTAATTGGGACGTAATGTGTGAGGGAGGAATGCAGAAGGAGAGTGTCTGAGAAGAGTGTCAGGATGAGGATAAATAATTATTTATAAGTGTAGTGGTCTTCGAAGATATTTATTGCTTTAGACATTAAGATAATGAGAGATTTTAAAAAGATTCTAAGCTTAAATAAAGTATAAAAAAGATATAAAAGATCTAAGGAGTTCCGTTGGTCACATTATTAGGAGATGAAACTTTTAAACGAAATCCATATAACAATTAATTGCGTTTTGACAGCCGATAATAACGTTTCCATTACAAGATCTAGTCATTTCCAGACTGCGCTGTGGGTGGTCCGTGTCTTACAAATAATGTTTTACTTTTTATTTATTGTTGTTATGAATACCCGAGCCGAAAGTCTAGCCATTAAAAGAGTTACCTAGGCTAATTTGTAAATGTCAGCTCGTACAATATCACTGTGGCATAGTCGGAAATATTCATATTTGAATAAAAGGTTATCGCGGAGAGCATATTGTTTCTTCACTGTAAAGTACCTTATGACGCGTAATGTTTGCATTTTTTATTCTTTTCTCAAAACAGAAGAACAAAAATTTTAAACAATTGACTGAATCAAAGGTTTTGATTTCGATCCCCACCCGGGACAATCATTAGTGTGAAAATGTTTGTGTTCGTTTCGCGTCTGGGTGTTTGTATTTAAATGTATTTGTCGTACTTTCGTTCTTCTGGTGATCCCATTCATGTATCTGATGTTGTTTCACATTTATATATTATGTTTTATTTCTTCTTCTTATCGTGTCGATGGCAATAACAACCGGTCAGATTTTCCGAGACCAAAACTCTGCTACACGGACAGCATTACCATTAGCGAGTAATAGGTCTTTCCGTGAGCACCGATCCGGACAAGCTGGGCAGTCCAGAAGATGAGCCATGGTCTGTGGGGCCACACCGCACTCGCACCGATTCTCATTCTCATCTATATACCCCCACTTACATAAGGAGTCCTTACAGCGGCCAACCTGAACCCGAAGTCTGTTCAAAGATTTCCAGGTTGACCACGTCAAGCTTTTCCCCGGAGGAAGCTCTTCAGCAGGAGTATATAGAGAGGAAGGAAATTGAGTGTTCCATTCAGATAACCTGTTCCGCGATGGATCACCGGAATTGGCACTCGTACACCCGAGGAAACTACGCCGACTTTTGAGCCTCTGTGGAGCGATCGAGTAGTCATGCAATGGGTGGCGGGGGTCACGTTCTGCTTTAGCTCTCTCGACAGAGCTTGCCACATCCCTACGAACCCTTGGTGGCGCGATACCGGCTAAGGAGTACAATGAACTTACCGGAGTCGGTTTCAGACAACCCGTAATGATCCGGCAAGTTTCATTCAGTACCGTGTCCACCTTCTTTGCATGAGCAGAACGGCTCCACACGGGACAGGCGTATTCCCCAGCAGAGTAACAAAGTGCCAGCCCAGACGTCCTCAGAACATGAGGAGAAGCTCCCCAGTTTGTGGACGTTAGACGATAAAGAAGGTTGTTACGAGAAGCCACTTTTTTCTTGACATTGTCGCAGTTCGTTTTGAATGTCAGAGTTCTGTCCAAAGTGACTCCTAGATACTTCGGTTGGGGACTGTGGGCGACCGGGACTCCCTCCCAATTGATGTTAAGTGTCCGGTTGGCTTCTCTGCTGCGTAGGTGAAAGAGACAGGTCTGTGTTTTCGACGGGTTTGGTTTCAGGCTGTTTGCAGCATAGTAAACGCTTAGCTCTTCCAGCGCCGAGTTCAGGTGCTCTTCAACTCCATCAAAAGATTTTGATTGAGAGGCCAGCGCTAGGTCGTCAGCGTAAATGAAGCTGGTGGTATTTGGGGGGGAAGGCTGGTCATTGGTGTAGATGTTAAATAGTATAGGCGCAAGTACACTTCCCTGGGGAAGGCCATTTTTTTGGTCTCGCCATCTACTCCTGTCTGCTTGGAGGTGAACCTGAAAGCGGCGGTTGTGTAGTAGTTCACTAAGAACTTTAATAAAGTTCTGGTCTTCTGTCATTTCCTCCACTTTTCGGAGAAGTCTCCTGATGTTCACGGTGTCGTACGCCGCAGAAAGATCAACAAATACCACTCCAGTGATCTTTTTAGCCTCGAAACCATCCTCTATATGCTGAGTGAGTCTTAGAACCTGGCTACAGCAGGATTTTCCAGGTCTGAAGCCCGCCTGATCAGGTATTAATTTTGGATCCACTAGATGAGTAAGCCGCCCCAAGAGCAGACGCTCGAACAGTTTATGTGTGTGGCAAAGAAGGGAGATCGGTCTAAAGCTTTTCGGATCATTTTCTGGCTTACCGGGTTTTAACAACGCGATCACTTTGGACTTCCTCCAGGCACGGGGAATTTTAGCTGTCTCCAAGCAGTGATTAAACAACAGATGCAACCAGGACACAGCTATTGGGCCAAAGTTTTGGATTTGCTCCACTGATATGTTATCAACCCCTGAGGCCTTACCGATCTTCAAAGCCTTTATGGTTTTAACTACATCTGACAACTCAAAAGGCTGACTAATCTTAGAGTTACTTGTGAAAGTAAAGTCATTGGTTTTGAGCTGCCTTAATCGTTTGGATGGTTTGCCATTAGTCAATAACTGATGAGCTATCTGGTTAGCTGTGACTAGGGAAGGGGGAGTTGCTTGTGGAGGTTCACTAGTAAGTTTCCTAATAGTGGACCATGCCTTTTTACTATTGTGTGTTAAATTTACACCTGTAACTGTGGCTATCCATTTCTGGCGTCGCCCTTCACCAATTTGCTGCAGTAACTTATGCCCTATCGATATAGTATCTTCTGAGAATGGATCTCGATCAAATAGGGTTTTATATCTTCTGAACAGCTCCACGGAATCCTTTGACATTCCTGGAATATAGGAGGTTCTACATCCTCTAGGAATATGTTTACGGGCCGCAGCAGTGACTATGTCCACGAAGTGCTCGTAGTTTTCTGGTAATGGCAACAGGTCGCTGACGCTCTTATCGATTGATTCAGAAAACTGTTCCCAGTTAGCCTTCGCATAGTTGAAGCGACGTTTAAATGGCACTCTGTTTGGGCATACCGCCGCTCGTATCGTGCACAGTATTGGACGATGTTGAGTTCTTGGAATGGGAGGCAATACTGTTTTTACAGCTTGTGAATGGATATTGGAGCTGGTAAAAATTAAGTCTGGGTTGAAACCCCGTCTCCAACGCCTACTATGTTTTATTTTAATTAGGTATCTAATAACTGCTAACACCAGTGGAGAAAAAGATAACCGAAGTTAAGATGTACCTACTGAAAGTCCAGTACTTTACGATGACACACTGGGATAACGGGAGGAGCAAAATATATTACGCTGACCCCAGGCAATAAGTCATCAGGTAATAGTTTAGCCAGATGATGATTTATTACTAGCTACCAACTGTAGTAGGTATACACCAATAGAATATTATTAAAGAATACCTTACATTTTGACTTTTCTATGGTGATAAATACTTAGGCATGTTTAAATTTGATCTTATAATGACAACAGCAATGGGATATGTTGAAATATAAACCCTTTTCCACAATTATGCATGTGTCCATGGTCGGTGTTGACTGCTTACCAGCAGGTATAAAATTTGCTTGTCTGCCGCCTCTTAAAAAAATTGTTCATACACTTTAGAATGTTTCCTAAATATAGCATTGGATTCAATCTGCTTACATCGTGGAAATCTTTGTGTGAGAATTATGTCAAGAAGTAGACCTGTTTCGGTTAAAAATTACGATACCGTATTCATTTTAATGGAGATCTTTATTGATTTACAAATACTATTCCGAGAACTTGTATTTCACCTTTAGCGCTATTGAAACTATTGTTTTCTTTGTTTGCCTCTTCGTCATATGTAGCAGACGTATTGTCCGGCCGTGAAAAAATAGACAAAAAAAAATTGCTACCCGGCCCAGCGGCTGAAGGTCAGATTTCGCAACGTACCGCAACACGGCCGGTAACTTGGCGGAATACACGTATTCGCGCTCGTGACATCATGAGCCAGTGACCTGACGAGGCCGCCGAATATATTAGATTAGACTGTCCGATTCTGCGCCTGATTCTGAAGACATTGATCCTTGGAACTGTGCGAGTTTTAAACGCAAATTGTCGCGTTTGCGTTAATGGGTGTGACTTAACGCTTTACGTTTCCATGAACTCGAGCGATTGTTTTCTGAACACGTGTGTCGTGCATCCTTTAATGTTAGTCAACCAGCTAGTCCTCTATCCCGGGCCTTTAGCACTTCTTGTCTTACCTTTTTTTCTTCTCCTTTTCTACATCTATAAGAGCCTCAAAGCCAATCTGAGGCATATTTGGTAGTGATCTAGAAAAAGAGAAGTGAAGAGATAAAATGACGTATTCAATAGACTCCTTGTCGTTAGCTGTTGGTCTAGAAATGGTCTATATGCATTTATAGATTCCTTCAGATTTTCCGATTCCGCCGAGAACACCGGTTTAGCGAGATAATTTCGCATTGATGACGATTTCTGAACACCATCAAGCAAAAAATAGGGTATGATCTACCTCCTTGGCTTTACATTTAGAACAGTCATCGAATTACGATTGTAAAAACTTTCTTAATCTTCGTACAACAATCGTGCAAGATCTCTTACTTGGCAATCTTGATAGACTGCTATAGTCCAACTTTATTGAGCCATTGTTGAAAACACCTCTTGAAACTACTTACTACTAAATTATTTTTTCAGCCTCGATACCCGTCAAAACGTGGAATATTTACTAGAAACTGTATTTTTTTGTTTATTGTAGCTTTGTCTCAAGGCCAGCGATCGAGTATCATTGACGTTGTGTTATTTACGAATTTCTTGTATAATTCCTCCTTGATTAGCCAGTCTAGGCATTACCGATAAAAAATTTGAATTTAAAGTGTTTGTCTGCGCATAGGCATATATCACTTTCTATTTTCAGATCTGTTTATTGATTAGTTTAGGCTCAGAGAAACAGTTACTAGAGGTTACCTTGAGGCCTTATCTTTCTAGTTTCTTGTAAATGTGTTCTTCGTCGTATGTTGTATTCACGTAATTACTTCATTTGGTTATACAGACTAACTTTGACTCGAAGACGTACTGTTAAGTAGTTTATGTGTAGATTACATAACAGGTAGCTATTTTTGCAAAAAGATTAAAATTTTAGCTTTAAAAAAGGTTTCAAAACTCCGCTAAGTCGGTTCCGAAGTCGAAATTAAACTGTCAAACACAAGAATTAAACGTAACGTAAGAAAAACAATAAGTTGTGTTAAAAGAAATTAGCTGCCAAAGTTTGTGAAAGTAAAGGGGTTTTCGAGACTTTTTTTGGCTAATCCGCAAACACGCTTTGTTACGTATAAGTAGAATAAACTTCTAAAATCTTGCTTTGGGTACCATTTGGTCCCTTTTTGGTGTTTAGATTTTCATATCATCCGGATTGTGACCTTAGTTTTTACTATATACTAAAGTACTATAAGTAATTGAAATCCGTCATGCGTCATCCGTCATATCCCTATTAATATATTTGTTTAAATCGAACCAACTTTTTACATCTGATCAAAACTAATCGTGATTGATTTAGATTACGTTTCACAATCTTTGATCGTCTAATCGTAGTAACTTAGTTTGTTTTTTAAATCTTTGAATACAATGTCTTTTGTCTGTTCCCTGTCCATTGTCGTAGCTATTTGGGCTTCTCTTTTGCATAGAAAAGGACTAAAAAGCTTTCTTCTTCGTAAAAATAAAAGCAAATATTACATTTGCAAGGGCGGAGGACATTATTTAGGCAAACATTTTGTCTAAAATTTAATGATTTTCAATGAAACGTTCATTAAAATATAACGATTTCAAAGCCTCTATCTTTACTATTTAATTTACCTACTAATAAAACTAATACCATAGCCAAATTATTCATAATTGTGTTGCGAAGCTCAACCATTTAAACAGTTTTTCCTCAAGTCAACGAATTGACCACTGCTTGTATAAATATATCCGAAGGACAAAACGTACTTATATCCATTTATATTTTTATAGGTGCCATTTCGTGTCTATCGTGTTGAATCACGTTATGTATCTAGATACCTTAGTTGCCTTAACAACACTAGTGTTGTTAAGGCATTTGATCGAGCCCGTAGGTTTTTGTAATTATATTCGTAACAATTTGCTTTGATTTTCGCGGAGATGTCGTTATATTTAAACTATTTACGAGATGGAAACTTTTCAATGGAATTCTCTATGAGAATATTAATGGGTTGTATACTTTTGTTTGGGTTAGGAAAAGTATATTATGTTATCTGTTGGGTTCCCAAGTTTTACCATCAAGCCCATTTCATGCTAAACCTTCTTCTCATTTTCTATATAGTAATTGAAAGTAGCTTTACCTATGTCGTTGGTGTCTTGGAGGTTATATTTCTAGGTCCCTCGAAACCCCTTTAAGGCGTCTGACGAAGGAGCAAGAGTTTTTAGTTGGTATTTTTCACCATCTTCAGGTATGCCGATGTCCTTCTGTTCTTGAGGGCGGCGTGAGTCCCACATACCCCGTCCATGTCACTGTAAAATCACTTTGCATGGCTTAAAGAAAAAAGTGGTTAGTGTCCGTCATTCAGATAAATCTTGGCGCCAAACATTGGGAGTACGATTTTCCTCGTTTGGTTTGTATTAAGCAAAAGCAAAGTTGGTGTTAAGTCATGCTTGACACTCGCCAGTTTTTGTGCGCTCAAAGACCATTCATAGTATATTCAATTCTATTTAATGACTATTTGTTTAATTTTGTCTGTTGGACATGCTAGTGGGTTTTATATTACCAATTACAGAATATGTGTTAAGTCAAACATCTGAGTTGTTTGTTAAAATTACTAGTTCCGGAAATATGCGTTGGGACTTGGCAAATATTTTTGAATTGTCTGGTGTCTCTTGGCAACATTTCGAGGTGTTAAGTTTAATGGTCTCTGAAAATTCGCTACAACATGTACGATGTATTTTCAAATCTACGAGTATTTTATTCGTTAGTTCTTGATGATAAATTTTGTTTCATATCTTAAAAAGTTACAAACTTACTTGGGCTGATAACTCAGAAGAACTGCATGTATTGGCTAGGACTGTTGATTTATTACTTTTGAATAACTAAATGTTCCTGAATTTTATTAAGGGATACCACCAGTACGAGTAAAGTCATCATTTGCTTGACTGCCAATCACAACTTAAGTCATGATATCATTGTAAATAATAATTGAAAAGTGCGGTAAAGTTTGTAATAGTACATTGTAAGGTAGCACTGCAAACACACGGTCTTGAAAATTTTAAGCTTTTCGTATTGCTTAGGTACTCTGATATAAAGTTAACAGTTCAGACATTGATTACAAGAAAGACATTTCCCGGATGACGTGCGTAAATGTTAGAAACGAAATGAACAAAGTAAATTTTGGGAAATTCTGCTGCTAAAGAATAAATAATGATTGAACGCTTGGGGCTAATGGAAATTTTTGACTAAGACTTTTTAATAAAAATAATGGTACATAAAAAACACGTGTCATTAGTGAAGTTATCAAATAGAGATTGAAAGTTGAATGTAAATACTTATAGAAGATGTTAACAATTAACACCTTACTTATCTATTCGCTCCTACAAATAATAAAGATGGTGCAAACCTGCGATCACCGCAGGTGCAAACGAAGCTGCGTTTAACAGCGTTTTATTTTAAAAAGTTAGCAAATGTTAATTCAGTATTATACGGAAATGTTCTCCAGGCGTCTGGAGAGCCTTTATATGACAATGCCAAAAAATCCAAAAACCTGTTAAAAGTAAAATGCCAACCTACGCAGCAAAATTCTTACGTCCGTCCATTATTTAGGTAAACGTGCCGCATTATTTGTGAACGCCCATTCACTTTCGTTCCCAGCTGAATTGTGTGTAAATCCTCGGCATTACCGCAGTCACAGTTTTCGCGTGCGGATCTCGCGCCTAATTGCTGATTTATATTCGATAATGGAGAGATAATTTTGAGAATCACCAAGTTTTGGCACTTTCAGATAGGGCGTTTTGGCGTGAAAAGATACCACTTCGGCCCTTCCTGTGTCATTTTATGGTGGTTTTGATTACCTTCTAACTTTTTATCACGTTGCATCATTCTTATTCTGTATTATTAACCTAATCTGTAATAATTATACATATTACATCATTTATCAGATCAGGTTATGCTCTATCTAATAAATAATGTGGGGGTTCTGGGAACTGGCACTGTATTTCATCTTGAAGTTTCTTTAGATTTTGTGCGGGAACACTATGCTTTCATCTAGTTTATATTTCTTTCTTTTCCTAGAGATTTTCTGAGTAAAATAAATCAACGTAAGCCGTAGTAAGCAAGTAGCAAGTTCATCTGTCATCTGTAAATCTGTTCATCCCAATAAAGTATTATAATTTTTTTTGGAGTTACGTCACTTTAACCTGTCGAGTTCAAAACAAAAATCTGTACGCTCCAAGCTTTCATTGGTTGAAAATGGGAAACCACCGTACGGCACATAGAGCCGCAGACTAAATTATTTCAATTCGGTTACCGTATCGTAGGTATTTGTGTTCGAAAGTGAAATTAACTTCCCTGACCCGGCCGCCATTGTGATGTTTGGCCCGTAACGCCGGCCTTGGTGGGTCATCGCTGCCCGTATGGGGTCTCGTAAACAAACTATGGTGTAAATATTTACGTTTATGGCTGTTCCGTATAGTGCTGTACCGAAATTGAGATTTGCTCTGACCTTGGTAGGCGTTTAGCGTTAACGAGTGATTTATCTATGGGATATTTGCACTGTCGATTGTATTGGGAGATGGATATATCCCATACGTTCTTTTAGAGGTTGCTGCTATTTTTGCTGGTTTTTACTGAGCGATAGTGTAATTACATTTGGTTGCATACTTATCGAAGATTTCCTGGAATCTACGAGTATCTACATTATCTTCAAGAGTGTTTAAATGTTTTTGGTATAGTCTTCCACAATACTTGATACCCGTTGGATGCCTTCCAGCAAAGCAGCATCAGACAGTCGACTTAATATTGGTAGCAGGATCATGCTGGATGCAGGTTGTGCCTTGAATCGGTCTACAAAAGGGAGTTTCTGTAGGTGGGCTTCGTCTAGCAGTATGCCTGTTATTAATTATTGCATACTTTTCAACAGTTTTGTTGTATGAATACTGCGTAGTACGAGTGTGGGAATACGCTTTGACTTTACATAAACTCCGCATAGTGACGGGCCATAGTGTCTGTCGTGCGATTGACATTTTGACCAAACTTGTCCGAATTAGGAAGTGGAATTTTAAACTCCTCTTACTATCGATTAGACGACTGTAGACACGTGCGATTCCATTCACACAGTAGCTTTTAATTCGACACAGCAAGGTTTATAATCGTCTGGCAAATTTTGCACGTGACCATTGCTATGTTGATTTATGTCGCGAATCGTCATACCTCGAATGATGTTGCTATGTTTGGCCAGACTTCCCACAATGTGGAATAAATTATTTGTATTATAAACGGTTCTACGTTGTTCTCGAAATTTGTGTGAATATGAATGAATTAATAAATATCAATTGGCTAGTGGTTGTAAGTAAACGCATCAATTAGGGGCCGATTAGGGTTATTCTTTTTTGATATGTTTGTGATAGTCAGGGCAAAGCTTAGATAATATTTTGGAAAATTCTCATATTCTTGATTATTACTGTAAGAGGAGAATAATCAACCACTACGCGCAGCACTATTCGCCACGTTCAGGAGTCACCGCACTATCGTTGACAGTTGAAGTTTGACGTTACGGTGACATTGACAGCTGTCATCAAGCTCCCGCCGATGATTACTTTTTTCGATCTCTGGTTGAATGTGTGTTTGTAATTGGATTGTGTAAATAAATACTTTCAGATTATCAATTAGTATGTTTAATAGTACATTGCACCTTAGGGGTAGCCTACGTCCGGCACTGGATATCTTCAAACTGATAATGATAATGAGGGACAGCTGGGGTGGAAAGCATTGTATAAATAGCTTCTATTGACCTGGTTGTAGCTGGGTCGCTTTGTAACCAACATAAATATACTTACAGTTACTAGAAAAGCCTAACAATACTGATTCGGATATCACGAAGTGAAATATCTTTCCGAGCATTGACAAAAACCTGAATAAAGTTGAATTCGTCTAATAAATCAGCTTCAATCGGCTTGATTGAACTGTGCCTAATGGTAAATGGGGAGAGAGATTCCTTGAAATTTTTAGGTCCAAAGAAATAAATTAAGTTACTTTATTACGTCTTAGGGGCACAAAAAAAGCGAATCCATTTTATTTTGAAACTGTATAAAATTTAAATCTACTGCTGTACTCTTAATACTAATAAAATATATTATTATGATCTAAAATTGAGTTGCTATCGTTCAATCAAGAAGAAATCCTATGGTTAACTGGTAGAGAATGCTCCTAGCATTAAGTTCGCCTTTTGTACCATTTTGTGCAATAAAGTTTAAATAAATAAATAAATAAATCCGTGAATGGATAAACAAATACAAAGTTCTTTTTTTCGTACATAAAGACGTATAATATGCTTACAATCTTGTAAGAGTAAATTTTGTACCTTAATTCTATACACAGGGTTTACCCGTTCCATGCCGCTGTGTCAAAAAATAGAATAGCCCTAATGATAGACCTTCGGTAGAAGATGGCACTTCAAGAAGAAGAAGATGGTTATTTATATAAAATTATCATGGAAATAACAAATAATGTGATTGAATTAATAAACTACAAATAATTAAGTATATTAATACATAATATCTGTACCGGAAATTAACTACCATTGATATTTTAGGCACATTTACTGGTGATGTAAAAATCTTAATATTTAAACTTTTACACACACGTACGTACTTTATGACCTCCTAAATTGTACTACTCTATTTCTACTATATCTACTTTGAAGTCAGTATGGTGTGCCATAAAGGGTGTCTATCTATGTTATTATATATTATACCAAATTAGATTAGATAAGATTAGAATTTAGTGTTAAAAATACATTTACAAATTGTAATTAAGTTTTTTTATGGCAGGCTCGGTGGCTCAATTGGTAGTGACCCCTGCCTTCTGAGCCAAGGGTCGTGGGTTCGATTCCCACCCGAGACAAACATTCGTGTGATGAATACTTGTGTTTGTTCCGTGTCTGGGTGTTTATAATTTGTATTTAAGTATTTATTTGTGGTACCTTCGTTGTTCTGATACCCATAACACAAGTGCTTAAGCTACTTACTTTGGGATTAGAGCAATGTATGTGATGTTGTCTAATATTTATTTTATTTATATTTATATCATAAGCCGGCTACTTTGGAAATTAGCAAAACAGTTCGTTAAAAGCACTAAATTAATTGTCATACTCCGCCCTTCTACGCTTATAGACTATTTCTACCTGTCACCTGAGCCGTGACGTCAAATCCTAGGCTGGAGGAACGACCTGTCAAGGCCAATACGGCCATACCGATAGCATGGAGCGTGATTTACAACTGACGGTGCGGTTTACTCGTGTTTGTTATGTAAGATGAATTGATACACCTACGTAGAGACGCGACGGGGAAGCGTCACCATCTCTTCTTAACACGTTTTTTATTTTAGAAATCAACTTCTTTAAGATAAAGTGTGTTCTGTATTGTAACTTAAATGTTGTTTTTTGTTTCAGGTAAGTCGAGACTTCGCGCTTTTAGCCTCACTACGACATTGCGATCTTCTAGATCGTCGAGTGAGTTGTCTCTTCGTAATTTTTCTATGACAGAGTGGGCAAAGAGGAGAGAGATCGCCTCATGGTAAGTGAACACTTCAGCCCAAAGATACCGCTAAACCAGGGAGTCACAGGTGCGTTGCCGGCCCTTGACAAATTTGTAGGCTCGCTTTTTGGAGGCTCCTAAGTCTATCCATTCGGAAAAGTGGTTTATTTTAATTCTTTAGTTTGATTGGCCAGATGGTACAAAAAGTACTGATTTTAGGGGCTGACTCAATCATTGATATGGTGGTAACAGTGCTGTGGCCTCGTTTAACACGACGCTCCTGCCTACAGTGAAGATGGCTATCATGCCAACGTAGCTTTTATCATATTCGTCGAGTCCCTCCGGCCATCCATTCCCCTCACACAGAGTGCTTGTAGCGGACCACCAACGGGTTTAGTGGGTATTCTCTGCTAGATAGAAATGAGCCCAACATAAACCAGGTGTCCCGTACCCAGCGCTCTGGTTTATGCATAATGGCATTTCCGACGAAAAGGTCTAGCGAGTGGACGCGTCAGGACAACACTGCTTCCAGGAAGACGATTTCCACGTGACCCTCCATCACACCGCCTCACCGGTTCCAATCGTTCGGTGTAAACGTAACGCGAACATGTATCACAAAGTCGGTGTGACGCGGCCGTTTTTTAGAATCCGAAGGTTGCCAGCCAGCTCAGTTTCGCGTTTATTGTTTTGGCAGAGTTGTTGAACCTGCTAGCTTTGTTTATTGTTTACTTTAATAGCTTGCTGTGATAAAGTATGTATTGCTATTCTTCCTCTTGTAATGTTGAATTTCACGGCACGGTTGATGTGGATCAGAATGTACGTGAGATTTTTGATTCGGTTGGACTTAGACGAATTGAACATTTTCTGGTGGATTTGTTTGTTACTAGGTGGGCCAACGACGGTATTGTGTATTTCCTATACCTGAACAAATCTGGAAACCTAACTAAATTGGGACCGAGTCGTTTAAATCTGTTCTATGATTATGCTCATGTAAATCTTCGTCTTAGTCATAACATTGTTATTTAAGGGGTCGTGGTCGTCACATATGAATTGTATTATCTGATGGCTGATGATGGTGTAAGAGAGGTAGGGCATAGCGAATCTTTCGCTCGAATTGAGCTGCCCGTCCGGGAAACGACCTCCACCCAAATACCGCAGCCAAATGAACTCCGGGTCGTGTTTCTGCCGGTGAGTGGGGTTTCCGGAGCTCGTGGGGTGAGTGATGCATCAGCAGCCGGGGGTTAGGGTTAGGCCGGCATGGCGGTGGTAACTGACAGGTAACTGACCAGTTATTTGCCCGTTGTCACAGCGACTTGGTCTTCTCTGTCGCTTTCCATTAGGGGTAGGGAAGCCATTATGTCGTGCTACTATAAAAAATGTATCTAAGTAAGTTTATCAGTTGTCTAGTACCCAAAGTACAAGCTTTGGCTTAGTTTGGGGCTAGGTGGCGCTGTGTGGCCCAGCGTGGCATGTCTTGGGTTTATTTTTATTTATTTACTATAAAAAAATGACTCGTAGTTCCGACGTAAACGCTGTCGCTTACACTGTCGCTTACGCTGTTCGATAGCTCCGGAAAGTATCAATTTCCATCTATGACATACCCATTCAACCTTTGTGCTTCTAGTCTCATAAGTATGGGTGATGTCTGTTGCTACGGGCAACTGACTGGCCTCTCGATATTGGCAACATCAATATTAGCATTTGTAAATGGTAATCGCTAGATCTGCCATTGTCTTGAGGCCACGGTCGGGTCGCGGAAGATGACACTAGAAACGACAAAGGGTTTATACTCGGAGCGTCTGAAATGTGCCTGATTTTATACGTTTTGAAATTCTTTAATTTCGGCTCAGAGAAATCGCTTTTTTAAACTGTATCTATCTAATTAATTATCATATGGGAGAGCAAATCGTCCATAGGATTCATTCAGAAGGACACTTAAGAAAATCAGCGCCGTAAGTTCTACGGGGGCCATAGCTTAAATGCTGGGCCTTTTTAACCGACTTCAAAAAAGGAGGAGGTTCTCAATTCGTCTGTATGTATAATATTTTTTTTTTTTTTTTTTTTTATGTGTGTTCACCGATATTTCCGTCAATTACGGATGGATTTCAAAAATTTTTCGACAGTTCGACAGAGGACACTTCCGAGGTGGTCCCATTATCACCAAGTCAGGATCTGATGATGGGATCCTGGAGAAATTGAGGGCAACAACCGAAAATGTTATGTTTTATCGATGATAAAAGTTTCTTATTTCTTAAAATTGTATGCTCATATGGTGTTTTTGTTACGTAATCATATTTTACTCAGGTATATGCTTCCGGGCGTCAACATCTGTTGCTGATGATGAAGCCACAGAACTCCTTAACGGTTAGGAGTTAGGGGACAGTACTAACATTGGTCGATATTAAACTAGGTAGTAGTATGTACTTATGCAGGGCTAATAGGGCAGGTGATTTGGTAAGTGATATGCTTGATTCTAGATCGCATAGTCTTCACTTGACTTGAAGCAAAATTTTTCATTCCTAAGTAAAACTCTTAAGGATTCCCTTATTCATTAATTAGCCTTTACTCAAGGTCACAGTACATCAACGCAACTAAAAATAGTGAAATAAAATTATTTTAAAAAAAAAATTAAACCGACTTCAAAAAAAACACAAACGACTAAAACTAAAAAGCGATAAATAACTTAAGTAATTCTATCCTTAATACATAATTATTTAAATATTACAATTATCACTTATTTTTGAAGTCGGTGCCAGCCAAACAAATAAATGTATATTGTCGTGTGGATTTGCCGGCCGCGCGCGTCATACAACAACAGTCTACGTTAGGTACCAAGAGCTGGCACCGACTTCAAAAATAAGTGATAATTGTAATATTTAAATAATTATGTATTAAGGACTAGCTGTGCCAGCGGCGTCGCTCGCGTGGATATCGGGTTTCAAAAATAACGGACTTCCATATAATACCCATCTATACCTTGTGCCTAAGTTTTAAGTTAGACCTCTAGCAATACATTGGTGAAAACCGCATTCAATTCTATGCAGTAGTTTTCGCGTAATGCGCGTTCAAACATACAGGTTTAAATTTCTCGCGTTTTACCAACACTTCCCGTCACTGCTCCGCTCCTATTGATTGTAGCGTGATGAAAAGTATCCTATAACCTGCCCAGGAGTATGAAGAATAATTGTACCAAGTTTCGTCAAAATCTGTTCAGTAGTTTTTTTTTCTATAAGGAACATACAGACAGACAGACAGACAGACAGACAGACAGACAGACAGACAGACAGACAGACAGACAAAAATTTTACTGATTGCATTTTTGGTATCAGTATCGATCACTTATCACCCCCTGATAGTTATTTTGAAAAAATATTTTATGTACAGAATTGACCTCTCTACAGATTTATTATAAGTATAGATAGAATTACTTAAGTTATTTATCGCTTTTTAGTTTTAGTCGTTTGTGTTTTTTTTGAAGTCGGTTTATTATTTTTGATGTCGCAACAGCCTTGTCCGGTCTAATGGTCCTCTATATGTGTTTATCTTTGTTTGTTTGCAATAGTGTTAGTGTGCGTTTACTGTATATGTTTTGATGACGTTTATTATAACTTTTTACATCAACCACCTGTCTCTAAGTAAGGTTTGTCTTTTTGCTATGAGAACCAGATCATGATCAGTCGCGTTTCCACGATCCCTCGAAAGTTATAAAAGATTCTCCATTTGTTGTAAGAGATCATCATCAACTTCTTGCAATCCACTGCCAGCAGTAGATTGCCGAACAGTTGGAGAGTCGGCGTTTCTCTCGTTCCTACCTGTTACTGACAGAAACTTTCTTTTGAAAAATTATAGGGCATGTTTAAGAAAGGTGTACCTATTGCTTGAATCGTTAGCAATGAATAAAGCATCTATTAAAGATTTTCTATTAGTGTGTCCTAATCCTAAACAATGGCTTGATAATATACGAGTAAATAGTTAAAATGCCGAGTGTTGCTAACGTGCTGAAAACATGCAAGACGTCATTTTGACGTCAGTGAACGCATTGAGCCTCGTTGCGAGCGGACGTATTGCTGGTCTCTGCCACATATTTTAGTAACAGTTGTATTCAATAATAAGTGCTAAAAACACTCTATTAAAGTCGATAGTCGTAAAGTGTCTCTGTGAAGTGCTCCTCATATTATTTCGCAACAAGTTCCATAGACTGTTTGCGCAGAAGCGCCATCGCGCAAACATGTCTTTTAACGTGCTGCGATCACCTAAACAACAAAACTTGGACTCCGACCTATCTAAAGCTCAGGATTCAGGATACATTAACACGCGGAAGAGAGGACGCGAGGACGACTTCTCTGAGACCTTCAACAGGTTTGCTACAGAAATAAGGAGCACGCTGAACACTTGGAAATCTGAACTACAATCTGACATCTCCTCTATCCAGAGTAACCTTGATTCAGTACTGAAAACAGATTTGGAGACGTTAAACGCCTCAATATCCGAACTAAAATTGGAAATCAGTAGCATCCATGAAGAGTACCAAGACATCAAGAAATCCGTGCAGACTTTGGATGCTAAACACGTAGCTACAATGAAAAAAGTCAGCACCCTGGAAAATTCTGTTCAGTTTCATAGTACCCAATACGAAAATATTCTCAAGAAGGTTGACTCAATGACTGTACAATGTAAATCACTGGAACAACTTGAATCTAATATTGATATACTAAGAAACGAAAACAAGCTACTACAACTTGAGTTTAATATGAATAATCAGAGGGATCGTTTGTTGAATATAGAAATTGTTGGAGTGCCTGAATTCAGAAACGAAAATTTACGGGACACTGTAATAGCTATTGCTAAGCAATCGGGAGTTACTATCACTCCAGGAGATATCTTGGAAGTAAATCGGGTTTCACCAAAAATTAAACTGCAAGGGCGTCCGAAAAATATAGTTGCAAAATTTTATTCCCGACTAGTAAAGGACAACATCATTAGCGGATCACGTAAGATCAGAGTAACTACTCAAGATTTGGGTATACACGGCAATATTAAACCGGTTTACGTCAACGAGCACCTCACTGGATACAACAAACTTTTGCTGAAGAACTGCCGAGAAACAGCGAAACAGAAACAATACCAGTACGTCTGGACTAAGCATGGAAGGATATATGTAAGAAAAAACGACACTTCCCCTGCAATACATATAACGCAAGAACGCGATTTTTTCAAAATCGTATAAATTCATATATTTCGGCCTGTCTAGACCTTCACTTAATCACTAATTTGCATGCTCCGAAACATCGCAGTTATATCTTAATGTTGTACTCAAATAATGTCAAAGTAATCATTTGTCGCTGTCATTCAATGTACTGTGCCTTCTCATATGGTTACTCTTTGATGAGTAGTGACCTATGCTCATTACCCGCAGTGACTTGCAACTTACTCGTACTATTGATTCGCGAAGCCCAGGTGCGAGATTTCGACGTTGATCCACTCGATCATTATAATTATTGCAATCAAAATAATAAAATGTTACTATCTCTATTGAGTATTTCATGCGTGCTTAATATAATAATATCGCATTTTATTTCGGGAGCACAGCTGGGATCTGTGATTGAGCGTTGCGGAGATATACGCGCAAAGGCATTTATATCCTCATATTATTATTATTATACATATAATGCTTACCGAATTTCCTATGCAAAAATATACAACACTAAATTGAACTCCTTAGTTTATGACGATACATACTATCCTTACACTGGTCGGCTTTACACTGGGCGCGCACCATGTTTTAGTGCTCGTATTATATCACCTGAGTGTTTGAGAGTTTGCTGCTGCCACTGGTATGTGCTCGCGGTTGCGAGTAGGGCGAACTACCCGGCAATAATATTATTGGTGTGTACGATAACAAAAATATCTACCGATGATGATATAAAGGGATGTGTTGTGTCACTGGTGATGTGCGGAGGCTGTATTTGCGGTGGTTTGTCGTGCCGGCGATCACTCCAATGGTTCTCGGTGGGATATATTGGATTGGTTGGTGTGGGTAAGGATCGCCTGTCTGTTGATGCGTTATGCCTGGGTGTGTGCGCGTTTCGTTTGGGTTTGATAGTGCAATTATACCGCAAAGTGATAGTGTGTGAGTTAATTTTAATTTTAATTTTATTACACTCTCTGGTATACATCATCGGCGTCTATGAAGGTTTATAGTATGGGTAGTATCGGATTTAATGTATTTTATCAAAATGTTCGTGGCGTCAGGACCAAATGTCTTGAGTTGAGGCAAAACATTTTAAGAAACGATTATGACATCATAATATTAACGGAGACATGGCTGCACAGCGGTATTTTCGATGGGGAGCTTTGTGACGACAGATACGATGTGTTCCGAGCGGACCGAGATTTGGCTATTAGTGGCAAGCAAACAGGGGGTGGAGTACTCATATTGACGCGACGTGCTCTCGGCGCCGTGCGGCGTGATCTTGACGCCTGCGCATCCACGGAGTTGCTCTGGGTCACGGTGCCGTCTCGCGCATGTGGCGCAGCTGTTGACCTACACTTGTGTGCGGTATATATTCCTCCCAACCCTAACACGCAACCAGCTAATCTTAGATTAGTCACACAAACATTTCAAGTCGGTAAAGAGTCATATCCAAACGACAATTTTATTATCGTCGGTGATTTTAATATACCATGTGTTGCATGGGAAACGAATGGGTTCACCATTCAGAGGAAGGGATCGGTGGAGGTTCAGAGAGCCAGTACTCAGTTAATTGAGGATTTAACTTTTCACGGGTTAAAACAGTATAACACATTAAAAAACTATGCCAATAATACTTTAGATCTCACATTCTCTAATCTTCCCCTTAGCGTCTCCGCCAACTCCGACCCGCTCCTCAAAGAGGATCGTGCGCACCCACCGTTTACTTTTATAATTGTGGACTTGGCGGCTGTGCCGCTCCGTGAGGCTGTGGTGCCGAGGCGTAATTTTAGAACCGCAGATTATGTCCGTATGAACGCGTATTTTATGGAACAAGACTGGCACTCCATCGTGGGGAAGGGTAGCATAGATGAGGCGGTCGCAGCTCTGTATGGCGTCATTGGAGTTTGCACAGAGTCACACGTACCCCTATCCAGCAGCAATGGGCGACGTTCATACCCGAAATGGTACTCTCCAGCTCTAATAAACATTATAAAGGAAAAAACTAAAGCACACTCACGCTGGAAGAAGTACGGAAACAGACTTGACTATGACGAATTTTCCTTGTTGCGGATTAGAGAGCGTCGCGTTCAAAAACAATGCTTTAAAAAATTCACATCTAATTGCGAACTTAATATAAAAAGCAATCCTAAAGCTTTTTGGTCATATGTTAAAGCCGTAAGGAAGGGTTCTGCTTATCCAAGTAAATTGCGATTAGAAGGGCATGAATACACTGATGGGAAAGACATCTGCGATGCTTTCAATTCCTTTTTCCACAGCGTATTTGGTGAGCCTAGCCGTGATAGACCGACACAGGTGCACACGATGAATACTTCCATAGTCTCTAATTTGAGAGTAACCTCACTGTCTGTACAAAACATCTTAGAGAAGTTGGACAGAAATAAAGGTGCCGGTAGCGACGGACTGCCCCCGGTGTTCTGGTCTCGCTGCGCATCCACGCTAGCTCTTCCACTGTCGATCATATACAATCGCTCATTAAGCGAAGGTATCTTTCCACTCTCATGGAAGTCTGCTCTCATAGTTCCAGTACACAAGAAGGGTTCGCGAATGGAGATTAAAAACTACCGAGCCATATCTATTTTAAATACTGTAGCCAAGATATTAGAACGCATTGTTTACAATGCGATTTACCCCATATTATCTCGGTCCATTCCAGAGCAGCAGCATGGTTTTTTGAGAGCTAGATCCACAGTTTCCAACTTAGCGTGTTTCTCTGATTTTGTACTAAGCAACATGGATAACGGGGGGCAGGTTGACGTGGTGTACACCGATTTTGAAAAAGCTTTTGATCGGGTAGACCACGTGATCCTGATAAGTAAACTAGAAACACTGGGAATCCACGGTGATCTGCTTCGTTGGACAGAATCGTATCTTTCAAATCGGTCACAGGCTGTCGTTCTTGGTGGGTATCGTTCGAATTACGTCAAAATACCTACAGGCGTCCCGCAGGGCTCCCATTTAGGCCCTTTATTCTACAATGCATACCTTTTTGATATAGGATCTTGTTTCAGTCATTCCGAATTTCTTTTATATGCGGATGATAAAAAGATATATCGGAAAATTAATTCTCAGCACGACTGCTTTCTTATGCAAGAGGACCTAAACAATTTGTCTCAATATTACATAAGGAACAAGATTACGGTAAACACTAGTAAGTGCGAGTGCATAACATTCACGCGCAAAAGTAAACCTCTTATGCAGAATTATCAATTTAATAACGATATTATTCATAGAACAAATATTATAAGAGATTTAGGGGTATATTTTGACCAAAAGATGACATTGTCGGACCATGTACATAATATAGCAGCTAAGGCATATAAAAACCTGGGGTTTGTTTTGCGCGTCTGTAAACCCTTTACAGATATATCAGTTATTAAGATTGTCTATTTTGCATATGTAAGAAGCATTTTGGAGTATGCAAGCCCTATTTGGTCCCCTAACTATAGGACTCATGGAAATCATTTGGAGAGATTGCAGAGGATATTCGTTAACCACCTAAATTACCGTTGCCGGAAGGACGCCGACTCATACCCCGATGGCTGCGCTGCTCACGGTTTGCTCACTTTGGAACAAAGGCGGGTTGTTTTGGATATGGGACTGCTGCATGATATATTGAACGGTAAACTCGACTGTCCTCACCTAATTTCTGGTATTACATTCTGCACTCCTAAACGACGCACGCGTAACACACCCTTGTTTGACATCCCCCGTCATTGCACTAATTATCTCGCAAACTCGGTTCTTTTGCGACTTGCTCGCACGTACAACACCTATTTTAAAAGCGTTGATATATTTTCGTGCACTAAGCCGGCATTCAAAAAGGAAATTATTGGAATGCTTAAGGAATTGGGTTAAAGTATAATGTATGAGATTTGTCTATGTCTATATATGTATGTATTTTACGTGTACCGTGTATAACGTATGGTGTGTATTGCTTGAAATATATATATATATATATATGTCTCACCGGCACGCATTGTAGACAAAACATGCTTATGTGTGTGCAAGTCTATCCGGGTGCGTGCAGGTATCTATGTATGTGTGTATGTAGTGTGTGTGTGTGTGTATGTAGTGTATGTGTGTATGTAGTGTATGTGTGTGAGTGAGTGTGCTATATTCTTGTATAGTATTTGTGCGTATATCTCGGACAGCCTCGGCAGCGTTTCATTTCATTTGTTATCACCTGGTATTCGTGGTGCGAGTGAATAAGTATGGGCGGATGTGGGTACTAATTCAAAATTTATGACTTGTTTCCGAATCAATAAGTATTATAATATTATATATCTCAATAAGTGTTAAAATAAAAATATTGTATTTAATTTAAATTTAAATTTAATTTAATTTGTAATTAATTTAATTTGTATCTCGAGTTTCGGCAATATGAACATTCACTGTTAAATTAAGGAGAACCTGTTATTGGCCTTATTGTTGGCATATCATTTCATGTATAATTCTGTATATAATCGCTGTTGGTTTTCTAATAAATAAATAATAAATAAATAATAAATAATAAATTTTTGCTTAATAAAATTAAGTCATAAAATGCACTACCGCATAATTTGCCTGCTTAAATGCATTCCACATGTTTTGAACTAAAAATATTTAGTATTTTATGTCCTTACGTCAATGTTAAATACTTTTGTATGTCGTCATAAAAATTCTTGGTAGTAATAGGCTGACTAAATGAAATATTTTTAAGTACACGTGAAATTATCAAAAACCTTTGTAACATTTTTGCACGAAATGTTGAGCGAAATTATTTTAAGGCAACTGTAGTCCACAAAAAAATATATTAAATAATTTTTAATATCGAATGAATATTGATTTAATTACATGAAGGAAAATTAAAGATACCTACTGAGTGAAATTCAGTGTGGATCCGGATGCACATAAGATTTTTGGATTTCGGATGGGATGGTAGAAGGCGACTATCAGGAAATCTGAAGTGGAATATCAGGAAACGCTGCTACCCACAGGATGAGATGACCACAGAATTCAGACCATAAACCGGTTTTAGAACTGTCAGCGCCCTTGGCGAACTTTTTATATCCCCCCACTTTAAAGTAATTGCAGTAATGAGGAAACGTCACGCTATAGCGCCCTTTTTCGATCCGTCGCCTCGCCCCTATATGTCGGGTCGTCCAACAGTGCCTTACCCTGACGCCGCTACTTCGATTTGCCACTGCACCATAGGCTACTCGTCTCCAAGCTAACCGTACGCAAATGACCAATGCGACTAGCCGGCGGAATGCAATCACACAGACGTACTTTTTATCTGCGCATACCAAAGAAATCAATTACGGCGTACTCACTGTGCGTGCGCGCACACGTGCGAACTGACGCTCGAGTGCGGCTGCGCGCCGCCTGTTCTGTTATCGAGGTTTAGCGGTGACTTTCTGTAAGTGTACCCTTGAAGAAATATAGTTCAAGTTCACCATAAAACGTTACAAAGACATCAGTCTATCACAGGCCCGTTTTTACGGCATCATCAGCCTCTTGCAGTTCACCGCCGGGTATAGGCCTCTCCCGTCCCGATGTTCGAAACTTTGATCAAACACCTGAAGGCTTTGCCCTTAATTGCCACACTGGGTTTCCGCGTAGAGCGTAGCTTCTGTGACGTCTGTGCAAGTGAGGAAGAAACAGATAATAGTTATTTTTGCTACCTTACATCTCCATTTTTACGATTAGGCTCGTATTTGCTAAGACGCGGCGTTAGACGCCTTCCAGCGAGGTATACTACCATGCCAACATAATAAAAGTAGCAGGAGTTATCTGGATGCGGGCAGCATGCAACCGGCCGTTGTGGAACTCTTTGGGGGAGGCCAATGTTTTTCAGTGGACCTCCTAAGGTTAAATATTCTTTCGTACTATGAGTGCCAGATGATTATGACGCATCCCCCAAAAACCCAGATCTGGGGCGAATTGGATAAGTTCATTGAAGTCGTATCTATTCAAAAAAGTAGCAGCTGAAAGTTAAAACCTTTGTAATATTGATTGTATTTCTTTACAAATCTTACCTATAGCCAGATCAGCCTATCTCCGAGTCTTAAATTTTAATAGGTATTAAACATGTAATTGTGCGGTATCGCAATGTACCAAATACCAATGAGAAAGAGACAGCAACATCGCAATTGCGCACGAGTGTTTGAGTCTTTACGGGCGAGTGAAATGGGCCGCACTGATAGCGTGGCCTTATCATGATTTTCAGTCCTTCGCGTAGGCCTTTTACTTTAGCTGCATGGTTGGTGCATAAGACATGGGTCCGGTGTATTATCGGCTAAGAATAAATAAATTAACCCAAGATATGCCACGCTGGGCCACACAGCGCCATCTATCTAAACTAAGGCCGAAGCTTTACTATGGGTACCGGTAGACTTTTTTGTCGTGGTAAACCTTGATAGACGGACAACATACTGATTCTATAAGGGTTCCGTTTTTTTCTTTTGAGTTACGGAACCCTGAGAAGTAAATAATTGACAGGCTCGGTGGGCTCATTTGGTAGTGACCTCTGCCCTCTGAGCCAAGGGTCGTGGGTTCGATTCCCGCACAGTACAAAACATTTGTGTTCATGAACATGTCTGTTTGTATTGGTCTGGGTGTTTTCTATGTATAATATGTATTTATTTACAAAAAAAAAAATATCTAAGTAAGTTTATCAGTTGTCTAGTACCCATAGTACAAGCTTCGGCTTAGTTTGGGGCTAGGTGGCGCTGTGTGGCCCAGCGTGGCATGTCTTGGGTTATTTATTTATTTATTTATTTTATTTAATGTGGTTTTAGCAATCCTTGATCTTCGATTTTAGTTCATGGTTTAAATTTTACGTAGACGTTTCTGTCCTACTTCAAGTTTGAAAAAATGATTTTTGGTATGAAAAAATATCGATATGTATTTAAATTACATCACCGAAGCCCATCTCGCGATATACATTAGCTATTCTTATAATACACGTATTGAACCGTTGGAAATTAGTTTGATTCGCTAATTTAAAGCGGAAAACGTGGCAGCCGATTGTTTCCTCTCTTCTTCTCTGTCGTTCCCTCATTATTAGAAGACGATTAAGGAAATATTCAGGAAATTTGGCTGAGTACAAATAATCCTACGGTCTCTAACCCCAAATGACAATTGTCATTGGGGAAGGCCTCCACCCTATAAAATACCGCAGCCAAATGACCTTCGGGTCGTGTTTCTGCTGGTGAGTAGGGTGTCCGGAGCTCGTAGGGGGTTAGGGTTGGGCCGGCATGGCAGTGGCAACTGACAGTAACTGACCAGTTACTTTCCAGTTGTCACAGCGACTTGGGCCTCTCTTTCGCTTTCCATCAGGCGTAGGGAAGCAATTATGTCGAGCCACTATAAAAAAAAAAATCTACCAGAGTGGTGCATATTGCTGTCTATTGGCGACACAGGGGACCCAACACCCCCCGTGTTTCACTGGGTATGCCCTCTCATTCTCGTAGGTGTGAATCCCATACACCATGCCTCACCCTGGGAGGCAGAGTGAAGGTGACTAATACCCCCTCTAGAAAAAAAAAAACAACAGCGCTGTATTTATTTAGGCCATCTCAATTTGATCGATCTTGATCTTGCTTTTCTGAGCAGTATGTATACCTATGTTATAACAAGTATGACAAGATCATGGCCTCGAACAATAGCGTCCAACAAAACAACACATACTGGGTCTCATGGGTACAATCCCCCCGGTTTCACTGCTGCATCCGTCATCGATTAACGAAACCATTGTAATTACGTTTGTCGGTTCTCGGAATCGTAATCGTTGATTTGGCAATCGTCACGCGTGCGATCGGACCGGTCGCGATCTGTGTTGTAGTCCGGAGGGGTTTGTGTAATCAGTGCCGGTTTTAAAACTGTCAGCGCCCTGGACGACCCTCTCCTTCCTCTCGGCTTTAATTCTTTGGCGGCCGAGAAATGAGACACAGTAGAAAATCTATTGTTATCATCGAATAAGCCTCGTTGGCGTTCAAGGTGGAAGCAAATTAAAGTAGGGTGCCTGTTTCCGATCTGTTGTAGCGCCCTATAATATATCGGGCGCCTGAATGGTGCCCAATCGTGCTTAAACCTAATGCTGCTCTGTTTGTATCACAATAACTAAATAGTTTTATTTGGAAATGACGCTGATAGCCAGGCGGCCTTATCATCATCACCGGACTACGGGGAACGAAAGGCTGTAACCCAGTTACTAACTAGTATAATACAACGGCAAGTTTGGTTCAATAATAATTGTAAACACAGTGGTTGTGTGTTTGATCCCCGCACAGTACTAACATTTATCTCATCATCATCATCATCAGCCTATTACAGTCCAGCTGCGACATAGGCCTCTCCAGTTGTTCGCCACTTGGAGCAAACATCTGGAGGATATACCCATAATCGCCACGCTGGGCAGGCGGGTTGGCGACGCAGGGCGTAGCTTCTTGCTCCGGTGACCGGCTGCCCGTCACCGGTCTTTAGTATTTAGCTACGCCTTCAATGGTGATGGTTATACCGCCCCAGTCGGTTGCCAGCGCCTCGTTTGTTATTCGGCAGGATGCACCACGGGCAGGTGAGGTTGGCTTGGAGCGAAAAGATGATGGGACGCTCCTTACATCCCCCCTCCGACGACCCCTCCCCCCTCCTTCCTCTTGGCTTTAATTCTTTGGCGGCCGAGAATGAGACACAGTAGAAAATCTATTGTTATCATCGAATAAGCCTCGTTGGCGTTCAAGGTGGAAGCAAATTAAAGTTAAATAGGGCTCACGATAAGTAAGGAAACATGACGCTAGGGTGCCTGTTTCCGATCTCTTGTAGCGCCCTATAATATATCAGGCGCCCTGAATGGTGCCCCAATCGTGCCCTACCCTAATGCTGCTCTGGTTTGTAATCACAATAACTACATAGTTTTCATCATCACCCGACTACGGGGGAACGAAAGGCCCCAACCCATTATGCCGTTGTATTATACTATGTAGTAACCCATTTGCTACATAGTATAATACACGGCAAGTTTGGTTCAATAATTGTAAACACAGTGGTTGCGTGTTTGATCCCCGCACAGTACTAACATTTATCGTTTTAGGTGTTACTACGTATTATGTAAAAAAAGTATCACACTAAGTTAACAGTTGCCCATACACATACTACAAGCGTCGGCTTAGTTTGGGCCTAGAATGCGCGGTGTAGCTCAGTGTTTGGGTTATTTACATCCTTTTTTAGCCCAAAGTTTGGCCGCAGTTACGGGGAGCACTGAAACGTCAGGCGAAAAAAGGTATACACATCGTTAATATTTTGTGGAGTATAATTAAAACTTTTCGAATTCGTTACACACATTGTCGGCGCCCGCCCGTACTATCGCAACCTAAGCTAGATTCTCTCGCGATACACAGGGTGAACGTTCTATTTGAGTTGAAGGCCAAGATCGACTTAGATTTTTTTTACAATATTATATTAGTACCTACCTACTTATACGCGTATGTTCGGGCTATCGACCTGTCAAGAAAAAACGTTGTTACACAAAGAAAATGTATGTACGTAATCGCGACGCTGTTTGAATACAACATATGTTGGTATTTAAAATATGGATGTTTAAATATATAAATATCGCTTCAAGTTCTTGTAACCCACCACCGGGGAACGTGATACGCGCTCATGGCTCGTACTTTTTCTATCATTTCCTCCTCATCTTGTTTTTTTTGACAGAGGGGGCAAACGGGCTTGAAGATCACCTGATGGTAAGTGATCACTTCAGTCCATAGACACCGCAACACCAGGGGAGTCATAGGTGCGTTGCCGGCCCTTGAAAAATCTGTAGGTTCGCTTTTTAAGGGTCCCTAAATCGTACAAGTTCGAGAAAATTGCAGCGGAAGCTGATTCTAAAGAACATCTGTGCGAGGCAGAAAATTGCGCGCAAAACGCACTGTTCAAATCAATCATCTATCCAAAGCGTGAGAGCCTTTGGATAGATGATGGCAGTGAAGAACTGTGAAGTTCTTCACTGCCCAATCCATCCGTGTTAGAATTCACTTCGCTGTCTATTAGATATTCTCAATTACTTCCTGCGGAATACCACTTTAGTTGGACGCTTTTCAACTTATTACAAGAGTAGGTAATATACTTACTTATATTAATTAGTATAATTTGGGTACTTACAGTGGGTCTTGGAGTGGACACCGCGTTAAGGCAAACGTAGTGTAGGACGCCCCGCAACCCCTAGGCGGATGACCTTAGAAGAACTGCTGGCAGTTGCTGGATGGGGGAAGCCTGGGATAGAGAAATGTGGCGTGAATTAAAGGAGGCCTATGTCCAGCAGTGGACGGACCAAGGCTGTTGATTGATTGATTGGATACTTACATAAATTAGTACAGTTTAGACGACCTATGGCCAATGTCACTCTTCCAGACAACCTTCAGACAGAGAAGATGTATATAACTGAAAATACGTTTTGAGAAGAAAAATATCCCGCCAAGATTGTATTACTTTTAACTTAGTTTATGTAACAGACACTGCCGATATTTTCTTCGCGAATAATAAAGTTTTAGATCATTTTGAGTTCCGTGGAATGGTACAACCGGGTAATATGTTCTCTGTTTTGTTGCTTCAACGTTGTCGAAAGCGCTTAAACAGCTTATCTGCTCTGAGGTAGATAAATCCACGGGTTTATACAACTTATGGCCCCTACAATGTATTACTTATTTCGCTTACAAT
>CM062089.1:22215-104977 GCA_031163375.1 Conogethes punctiferalis | reverse complement strand
CATTTGTGTAATGAACACTTGTGTTTGTTCCGTGTCTGGGTGTTTATATTTGTATTTAAGTACATATTTATTTGTGGTACCTTCGTTGTTCTGATACACATAACACAAGTACTTAAGTAACTTACTTTGGGATTAGAGCAATGTAGGTATGTGATGTTGTCTGATATTTATATTTGTTGATATTTATATTTTATAGCTTAAATGCTCGAATAAAACAAGTCTATACTTTATGGCATAGTAAGACACTGAAAAAAGTTTGAAAATCAAGGATTCAAAATTTAAAGTAACTCTCGCTGCTGATTGGCTCGATGGCTCATTGGTAGTTTGTTCACCTCTGCCCTTTGAGCCAAGGCTCGTAGGTTCGATTCCCGCACAGTACAAACATTTGTGCTAATGAATATGTCTTGTATTGGTCTGGGTGTTTACTATGTATAATATGAATTTATTTACAAAAAAAAGTATCTAGGTATGTTTATCAATTGTCTAGTACCCACAGTACAAGCTGCAGTTTAGTTCGGGGATAGATGGCGATGTGTGGCCCAGCGTGGCATGTCTTGAGTAATACAGTCATGTAAAAACGATTCTCCATTTAAGAAAGAAAAGTAATAATAATATATCTTTAATTAAAGCAGTCTGCCAATTGATCTCCATAGCAATGGACAGTGCCATAGATATTACAGATAATAGGAAGTAGAGCCAAACCAATGGAGCGAGTAACGAGTATCAGCAAAACCTAGGTCTGTCTAACTAGATAACTCGAAGAGTCAAGGGTAGCTAGTGTAGCAGCTACGGCTACGATACTATAATAATTTCAAACTGTTGGAAATAATAATAAAAAAATAAACCGACTTCAAAAAAAACACAAACGACCAAAATTTTGATTTGACAAAAACTGTACCTGCATAACTAAAAAGCGATATTATGTCGAGCTACTATAAACAAAATCACACGCCATTGGCGTAAATTGGTCTCTATTCTCTAAAAATAAACTTTCCCATCGCCCATCGTATCGTCAGGCCGAGTGATAACAGCCAATAGCCTAAATGGGAGTCGAACAATGTACCGGACGCGCGTATCTATGCCACAGTGCCACAGGGTCACGGAGTCACGGCCAACGTACACGAATTTAGCGAAACGTCACATCCTCACGCGACACACACACGCACATAACATGTACATTTACAATAATTCGCGGTAGAGCGAAAAGTCACTAAATAAAATAGGTCTAGGTGCGTTTTTTTTTAAATTATATGGGCTCATCATAGTGGCTTCCCTCTGCCTGATTGAAAGAAACGAGTTAACGAGTTCTGGAGTGGAGACCGCGTCTCGGCAAACGTAGTGTAGGACGCCCTCAGGCCATGTGGAGTGACGATTTGCGCAGGACGGCTGGCAAGTGCTGGATGCGACCGAAGTGGCGAGCATTGGGATCCTATGTCCAGCAGTGGACTGATGTGGGCTGATGATAGGGGTGATTAGTGATAGATACTGAAGCCAAAAA
The DNA here is from genome assembly GCA_031163375.1 of Conogethes punctiferalis. Lineage (NCBI taxonomy): Eukaryota > Metazoa > Arthropoda > Insecta > Lepidoptera > Crambidae > Conogethes > Conogethes punctiferalis. The sequence goes on along the minus strand of CM062089.1, from coordinate 103,479 downwards.
TGCAATAAGTAATATTTTTGTCTGTTTGACTGTCTGTATGTTCGTTATAGAAAAAATAACTACTCGACGGATTGTAACGAAATTTGGCACGATTATTTTTCATATTCCTGGGCAGGATATATGTACTTTTTATCAGGTCTGAGGTCGCTGCCGGTCTTTTAAATAGGAGTAAGCTCGTTTCTTGAAGGTTTCCAAATCGCTGTAGTAGCTGTTCGGAGAGACTGTCGCGGAGAGTTGGTTCCACAAAACCGACGCGCGAGGCAAGAAGTTCCTCATAAAGCGTACAGTGGAGTATCGCCAACCACCGAGATGATGAGGATGGACTTGCAATCGGTTATGTGTTGTGTAGTATCAAAATCTAAGTAGTGCCGCATCTGTTTGGGATTCAGATGTCAACGGCTCAACGCGCGTTTTGACAGCGCTCCAGTGACGCGCGTTGCATATGAACGGTCTGAACAAAGGTGTAACATAGTTGTGAACGCGCGTTACAAAAACGCGCGTTAAACGAAGTTACGCTAGAAGTGCATTAGTCGATCCTTATGATACCCACGGGAAGATATTAGTCGGTGATATGTATCCTTCACCTCACGAAAAATATAACAACGCAATAAATTTACATATATATTTTCATGAGAATAATATGTAATGTATTATATCTACTGCATTGTAAATTTTATTCAAAACACTTTAGACAATCGATCACTACAGTGTGAATGCACTTGAAAATGGCCGCATTTTTAATAAATATTTATAAAGAACGTCATACGAATTATTGCGCAAAACGCCGACCTTCACTCACCTTGGTTGCAACGTAGATTCCTATTGTGGTAGGCCCAGACACCTTTACATATCAAACATTGGCTGACGTACTGCACTTGAACCCTGTGAAACTTGAACCTTCCTTGAAAATAACAGGTTGCGTTAGAGAGCTCTTAAAAAAGTGGTCGCTTACAAAACAATGTAACTTGGTCTGAGATTAGGACGAGTTTGTAAACTTGTAGAGATCTATTTAAACTGGACAGCGGGATCTGTAACAACCATTACATAGAGATCCTTCTCAATAGAGCGTTTGCATTGCTACAGGGTTCAAGACAATATGGTGCAGTAGGTGTGCTAATTCAAAGTAAACACCTATAGTTTTCGACGTATTCCTTCCTATACATATAGAACGATTTAAAGCATCGGGATAGAGAAGATACGCAGGATGGAAGAAAAATACTTAACAACGTAGTTTAGCAATAGTTCATGAGATTTTCAATTAGAGAGTTGAGCATTTCTTTTATCACAATAGAATAACAATGAATAAGTATGTAGATAAGGGACTTATTGAGATTACAGCTTCTCAGTTGGTGGTACGGTTTACCCGTCTGACTGGTGACTATCATACACTCGGCGAAACAATCGAGAAGTGACTTCGGTCGCGTTTGGCGATTTGTAGAGCCCGAGCTATCTTACAATACCTACAGCATGGCGTTGGCAACTGACAACTGTTGATTTGGTTATCTGTAGCGACTTGGGCTTTCCTTTTACTTATATCACCAAGCACTTGTTCCCCGAGAGATATAATCTTCTGACGTTCAAGGCGAGAGTGAACCGGTTTTTGCTGGGTGAGCGCGCTCCATCGTAGACTACGATATTGCTTACCATCAGGTGAATCGCAGTATTCGCAGTCAAGCGCAAACTCATTCTGAATATAAAAAAGCACGATGAAGAGGGCTTCATCGTGCTTTTTTATATTCAGAATGAGTCTGCGCTTGACTGCTTAAGGGTAAGCTGTGCAACTATAAAAAAGGTAAATATCTTTATAGGCTTATAAACCATCAAATAAAGTTTTAAAATAATTCAATCGCCGTATACGGAGGCCCCTTATACCGAGAAGAACCGGCAAGAAATTCGGTAGATACTGTTTTCAACGTCAAGGTGTTGAAATAATGGTCGTGTTTACAATTTCTCTATGCTTATCTCTATACCAGGCCATCTGAATTCAGTAAAAATGTATATTCATGTGTCCTCATTGTCATTGTCTCACGCCTAATTACAAAAGACGAGGAAATTTCTCGAGGAAAATTTCTAAATCAATACATATAATAAAACAGTAAAAGAATCTGTACATTGATTTTTTTTTTTAATTTAGGAGGTAGAAGGGAATCCAAGAGATATTTTTGTCTGTCACTAAAACAAATTGGCCGTTGTAAGGACAACCTGTCGTCATCATCATCATCAGCCTATCGCAGTCCAGTGCTGGGAATAGGCCTCTCCAGTTGCTCGCCAATTTGGGCAAACGCCTGGAGGCTTCACCCATAATCGCCACGATGGGCAGACGGGTTAGGAATAGCAGGGCGTAGCTCCTCGCTCCGGTGTTGTTGCTGCCCGTCATCGGCCTGTGGTATTCTGTGGAGAGAGCGTCTTTAGAAGGACTTTGTAGACGCCTTTTTTTTACGTCAGGAATGCCTTTACGCATAATAAATAAATAAACCCAAGACATGCCACGCTGGGCCACTCAGCGCCATCTAGCCCCAAACTAAGCCGAAGCTTGTACTATGGGTACTAGACAACTGATAAACTTACTTAGATACATTTTTTTTGTAAATAAATACATATTATACATAGAAAACACCCAGACCAATACAAACAGACATATTCATGCACAAAATGTTTGTACTGTGTGGGGATCGAACCCACGACCCTTGGCTTAAAAGGCAGAGGTCACTACCAATTGAGCCACCGAGCCAGTCTACACAGCATACACCGGGGCCCTAGGTATGAGACTCCTGGGTAACGTGGGAATCACTCCTCTAACGAAGAATACCCACTAAACCTGACGGTGGTCGGCTACGAGCGCTCATCTGGGGAGGGTCGGGATGCCCGTCGGGATTCGCCTCAGCTCAGTAGCGCTGCGCCGCCTGAAAGACTGGCGGCACACCTCGGGAGTACGTAGTGGTGCCCTCCCGGTACACTGACCACGTACGTCCAAAGACACGTGTCGTCGTCTTCCTCGGGGTCGCTGATCGGAGCGCAAGGGAATAATAGTTTCGCTGTCGACTCAAGATGAAGAATATAAAGTTCACGCGAACGAAGTCGCTGAAACCAGTTAGTGTAAAATATAGATTAGGATTTTACATTGGGTCACCTTACGATGCTTACGCGAAACTATTCACCTTGAATATAAATGCGAATTACGGACAGATATTGTTATCGGATTTTTTTAAACATATTCAAACAAGTCATATTAAAAATCGGTTACTATGCGTGCTATTTCATTTGTATATGTAAGTTATAGGCGCAAGCGATTAGTGAACATATAAGATTATGTCATTATTCCACCAGTGGGGTACTGGTAAGCGATTACATGGTCATTTATCATCAGACTAAAAGAAATACGGCGAAGAGGCACCGTTATATGGTGCAAGTTCCAAAGTTTTTCAGTGTACTAACATAGTAATTTTTGTTTTCTAAATGACTACGATGATGGCCAGGCCGGCCTTGTCATCACCACCGAACTGTTGGGGGAGCGGAAGGCTCTCACCCCTAGTTAAGACAATTATACTAACACTAGCTGTGCCGGCGGCGTCGCACGCGTAGGTATCGGGTTTCAAAAATAACGGACTTCCATAAAATGGTACCAAAACCTTAAGTTAGACCTTTAGCAATACATTAGTGAAAACTGCATTCAATTCCATGAAGTTGTTTTTGCGTGATGCTAATCAAACATACAGATAAAAAATTCTCCCGTTTTCCCGTCACTGCTTTGCTCCTATTGATTGTAGCGTGATGAAAAATATTTTTTAAGTTTTCACCAATGTATTCATCATCATCATTTCAGCCCACATCTACCCACTGCTGAGTATAGGCCTCTTCTTTCATCCGCCACCTTACACGGTCCCTCGCCAACCTTGTCCAATGTTTCCCGGCCACCGCCGCTATGTCATCCGACCATCGGGTGGCTGGTCTGCCTACAGATCTCCGGCCAAGCCGCGGCTGCCACTCACACAAAGCCCGTGTCCACCTTCCATCACTACGTCTCACCAAGTGTCCCGCCCATCTCCACTTCAGTTTGCATACACGCATCCCAACGTCAGCGACTTTTGTTCGCTTCCTAATTTCCACATTGGGTATGCGATCTCGTAATGAAATGCCTAGCATGGCGCGCTCCATAGCTCTTTGTGCTACCTTGATTTTGTGCATTATTGCTTTAGTGAGCGTCCATGTTTCGGCACCATACGTAAGAGTAGGAAGGACACATTGGTTAAATACCTTGGTCTTGAGGCATTGTGGAATTCTGGACTTGAAGACATACTCTAGCTTGCCGAATGCGGCCCATCCCAGCTGAACTCTTCTTGCAATCTCTGCCGCTTGATGTTCCACACCAAAGGACAGCCTATGTCCAAGGTAGATGTATTCGTCGACCACCTCTAGAGGGTCATTACCGACAATTACAATTTTTTTAATGTATTGCTAGAGGTCTAACTTAAAATTTAGGCACCAATTTATGGAAGCCTGTTGTTTTTGAAACCTGATATCCACGCGTGCGACGCCGCTAACACAGCTAGTGTGAGAATAAAGTTATAATAAATAAATTAAAGCAAAGTTTTACCTCCAGCTTTGGGGCCGCGCAAATGTGGAGCGTATTAAATTGGCAGATAAATAATACCAAGGCCGTAGTACAAGCTTATCACCGCTACTTCGAAACTCGCATACTTCGTTACAATGTACGGATATATCCGCAGAGTTATTTGTTACAGATGTCTGTGGAATTAAAGGATTATGAAATTTTAACTAGGATTGGTCGTGAGACTGGATGCCCGTTGTCACAGCGACTTGGGCTTCCCTTACGCTTTCCATCAGGCGTAGGGAAGCCATTATGTCGAGCTACTAAAAAAAAACCTTCAAGAAGTCCCTTAGTCGACTCTTACAACAACGAGAAGAAACGTGGCTGTGTTTTGAATTATTTACTGTCACCGCACAGAAGTCTATACTAAAAATAAGGTTGTACGTATTTTTGTTCCACGTCTCGGCTGCGATAGCCCTTTATCAGTTGAAGGGTGTGTGGGCGTGTTCAAATCAACTCGTTTATACGCTGTGACGTCATTCACAGACACTTAACGCCTAATCCACGTAATGCGTAATGGTTGAGAGAAAAAACCGAACATTTACTGTTAATTATGTTTAATTCTGTTACGTCCATACATCTCGTACCAACTCAAGATTTCATCTTTGTCATCTTGATAGTTGGAAGTCTTCCACAGTGCGGTTTGCGCGCAATTTTCTGCCTCGTCGTGCAGCTGTTCTTTGTCAATCAGCTTCCGGTTGCATTTTTCCCGAATGGATACGACCTAGGGATCTTCAAAAAGCGAGCCTACAGATTTCTCAAGGCCAACGCACCTGTGACTCACCTGGTGTTGCGGTGTCTATGGACTGAAGTGATCGCTTACCATGAGGTGATTTTCAAGCCCGTTTGCCCTCTCCGTCAAAAAAAAGACCATCTTTATGAGGGTCGGCGTTATAGTGGCTAAGGCTGTTCAATTCCATGCCCCCGAGTGGTGAGTGCGGGGGCGCGATCCACTCAGAGGGGCGTAACGGTGTGGTGGGTGCAGCCACACCGTTTCACGAGGTCCGCCCGGGGAGCACCCTATTGCTCCCCGGAAGCCGGGGGTAGGGATATTTGCTCTCCCCGGACCAGGAGAGCCGGCCGCTTGTCATCTGCGGCTGGCCAGGGCATGCAGGGATGCGGCCGTATGCTTCGGCGCTACCCGTGTCCCTGCAACTTGCTGCCCACTGGCGACACAGGGGGGTTTAGTGGGTTCCCATTTCGGGAGGTGCGAGTCCCACACACCATGTCACCTCCCCCCGGAGGTGGCATGACGGTGCCTAATGCATTCCCCTCTAAATTTATAAATAGGATTCCGTTTTTACCCTTTGGGTCTCCTCATCATTAGTCTCAACAAAGGCCTCTCCAGTTAATCGCTACTTTGATCAAACATCTGGAGCCTTTGTCCATTATCGCCACGCTCTGTGCAGGCGGGTTGGCGATCGCAGGGTGTAGTTTCCCGCATCGGTGACGCTGCTGTCCGTCATCGGCCTGTATTTTTTAGCTACGCATTCAATCGTAATGGTGATACCGCCGTCAGTCGGTTGCCAGCACCTCGTTTGCTGTTTGACAGGAGGCACCACAGGCAGGTGAGGGTGGCTTGCAGCGAAAAGATGATAGGTACGGTCTTATCCCTAGAAATACATGATATTTTTAAAATATCTGTCTAGCTGTCGTGGTCCTTGAGATATAGCCTGGTGACAGACAGACGGACATCGAAGTCTTGGCAATAGCTTTGTTAACATTTGAGTACATAACACTAAATAGGAGTAAGCGCAAAACTTTTTTGATTGAAGTCGTTTAAAAACAAGTAAAGCGCAGAGTCGTCAACGCTAATATCTTGATGGAGAGTAAAACGAATCGAAAGTGCGCGTCCATTTGTAGGGCGCAGCGGGCGTGGGCGGGCGTTCATTCATGCCCGCGTGACGTCATGCCGACGCCATCCGCTATCAATCCGTGTAGGAGAGGCCTCAAAGTACAACATACTGTACGAAATTATTAGACGACTTTTATAATTGTAGTAAATAAATAACTGTATTTTTAGGAAAAAATAAGGAATCGACTTCAATATTATGACAATGGGACCGACTAGGAACGGTTCACAATTCTCGGAAACATACAACAAAAAAAAATCAGTCGAATTGAGAACCCAAAATAGATACACCGATTTGAGCTACATCTCGGTGTACGGACAGGCTCGGTGGCTCATTTGGTAGTGACCTCTGCTCTCTGAGCCAAGGGTCTTGGGTTCGATTCCCGCACAGTGCAAACATTTGTGTTCATGAACATGTCTGTTTGTATTGGTCTGGGTGTTTTCGATATATAATATGTATTTATTTACAAAAAATTTTTTTTTTTTTTTCACGAGCTCCGGAAACCCTACTCACCGGCAGAAACACGACCCAAAGGTCATTTGACTGCGGTATTCTATAGGGTGGAGGTATAAATGTAATCTAAGTAAGTTTATCAGTTGTCTAGTAGGTACCCATAGTACAAGCTTCGGCTTAGTTTGGGGCCAGGTGGGTTATTTATTTATTTATCTGCTGATAAAAGTGATTTCACTTCACGCAGTAACTTATAAGATAAAAATTTAAGAACACGGGAGGGACAAATGTGAGAGATTTATGGTGCAAAAGTACGCGATCCGTTCAACGAACGATCGTTTTCGATTTTGGTTATAGGAGCCCAGAATTCACTTGCAAATCTTCATTTTTATTAGATTACCCAAAGTATAAACTGGCTTAGTTTATATTACTTACGGTGCTCTGTACGCCTGGTCTACCCACGCGAGAGTGGGCGCGACCCTGCAGGGCATGGGAACTGGGCTCCGTTCGCGAAGTGACAAATGGGACTTGTACCTTATTTATATACGGAATGGACAGATTAGAATCTATTTTTTTAGCACTCGAGTGGCAAAATGACTATCGGCCCTCCTGATGGTAAGCGGTTTTTTTTTGTCTTAATGTTTATATATTGGTTGCTGTTTTATTTTTTATTTGAAGTTCCTTTATAAGTTTTGATGATAGTGTTTAAGTTGTTATTGGCCTGCTAGTGGATACAGGCTATATGGTAAGCGGTTACCGCAGCCCAGGGACGCTTGCAACACTATTGGCATCACATGCGCAAGGGTCGACTCCTTGTCATGATTTTGCTATACTTGGAGTTAGCCTTTCAAAACAAGAGTTTTAACAAATGTGAGTTTGCGTATAACTATAAGGAGATGGCGGCGTCGAAAAAACCTAATCAACTCCAGAGTATTTTAGAGCTTTAAAAATAATAATTATTATCTAAAATTGTCAAATAACTCATTTTAGATATCCGTAAAAATTGGAAAATTCAAGTAACTTAACGACCATTGATCCGGATGTCGTGTTCTATAGTTCAAATCACGTCATTTTGACCAAAACAACAAGTGAACATCGACGAAATCATGAGTTAAATCTAGTATGTACTAGTCGGACTTGTATTGTATAATGTGTATGTATAATACTCTGACAATTTAAGGGTGAGACGATACGTGCATGTCATTGCAATATCGGGCCGGTGACGTCAGCCGCAGACTTGAATGGGCTCCGCCCACGCGCTCGTCAAAACGGACGGCGAAGATAACAAAATATTTGACACCTACTACACCGGCACTGTTGGTTTTCCTCGTAGCCGAGAGCAGATTAGGTACAATTATAGTAGAGCTAGTGTAGAATATGTGTAACATAATAATATTCAGACAACATCACATCACACCGGGAATCGCACACGACGTTTAATATGTTGTATGCACATTATGTACTTACAGCCTTTTTTGCCAGTTGCTTCCCGATCTCTCCTGGACGACTACTTCCAAATTGAGCACTTTTTGGATTTTTTATTGCTTTTTCTTTGCGTGTCGATGGTAAAAAGAATCACACCTGCAGTGCCCAGTTCTCTGCCACTCGAATTGCACTCCCAACCGCGGACATAAGCTCTGCTAGTGAGCAAGTCTCACCACATGCCGAACAGCAAATCAGATGGAAATGCTTTGGAGAAGGGTCCGACCCATCAGTGTGACCCCACCTGAACGTATTTTCTTTGCTACGGCCAACCTGAGTAGGGAAACTGTTAAAGAATATCGATATTTTATTGCTGTTGGTGGCAGACGAGCAGGCATCCTGTCTCATGTAAAACAGTAACCACCGCCCATGGACATCAGCAATGCCAGGGCAACAGCCCTGCCGTTGCCTACCGTGAGGAAAGATCTCTTTCTTTAATTCACGTTTAAAGAAGGACATGTTATAGCGAGTATAAGAACAACGCAGTTTGAATTATATAACTTCTGATTCTTTCTTTAGAACAAAGAAAATAGGAAGAAGGCAAGGAAGAAAAAGAAGAAGAGGCGTCAGTATAGTCAGAGGTAGAATGTTTCTGTACACGTGCAGTATGATAGAAGTACGAATCACATAAAACAATATTATGTCAAACAAACTAGATACAAACCGTGAAAATATACAAGACTTTGCGCCATTGTAGGTAGAAATTTACTAGCATTTCCTGGACAGAGAACATCACACGCCAAGCTTTAGTACAAATGTCTGAGGAAATCCGTAATAATTCAATCTGGCAACTTTAGAATTACAGTTCCTCGTCATTCGTGCTAGCACGAACTTAGAGAACTAGCACGAACTAGAGTGAACTTGTCTCGAATGTGTTCTGATAAAGCACCATTATTTCTATTGCATGGAATAATAACGGTTTAACTTGTGCAATGGTTCATTGGGTAGTGACATTTGCGTTCTGAACCTTGGTCGGATCGCTTGGTGGAATCGATTCCCACCCGGGACAAACGTTCGTGTGATGAACGTTTGTGGTATTCCAGTGTCTGGTGTGTGTGTATTTGTAAGTACACATATTATATTTGGGGATGTAAGGGAGCAACCTATCACCTTTTCGCTCCAAGCCATCCTCACCTGCCCGTGGTGCATCCTGCCGAACAACAAACGAGGCTCTGGCAAACCGATTGGTGGCGCTATAACTATCACGATAGAAGGCGTAGCTAATATCATAGACCGAAGATGGGCAGAAGCGTCACCGGAGCAAGAAGCTACGCCCTGCGATCGCCAACCCGCCTGCCCAGCGTGGCGATTATGGGTATATCCTCCAGATGTTTGCCCTAAGTGGCGAATAACTGGAGAGGCTTATGTCCAGCAGTGGACTGCAATAGGCTGTTGATGATGATGATGATATTATATATGTAGTAGGCCTTGCACAAACCGTCGCTCCATGTTGGAACACTATTAAAACTTAAATAAGGCACGAAACATCAATGAGAATATTCGCTCCAGTTGTCCAGATGTTCTAAGATCGTAACAAACGCATTAAAGACTGCGAGTACATTTAGAGAGCTTTTTATTTTACTCCACAGAATTGGACAAAAGGAAATAACAGCGTTGAGCGATAATAAAATCTGCTGATAAGGAAGCCCTAAAAATATTATTAGCCTCAAGTGCCGGTCCGGAATGGCTGGAATTCTTTTACTTTCGCTCTGTATTTTTATAGCTTTGAGTGGAACTATAAATATAATTTGACGACCTTTGTGGCAAATTTTGTAACGCGTTTTCGACTGCCCGGTATATTCCAGATAACATCAGAAGTCTGTATCTATCTCTATAATCTATCGCATAATGTAATACGAAATCTGTGTATTTTTTTTTACTCAAAATGGGTTTGCGCTTGACTGCAAATACTGCAATGTCCTGAAGTTGATACCGCTTCTCGGCAAACGTAGTGTAGGACTGGCAGTGCTGAATGCGGGATCCGGTAAGCCCAAGATAGATCAAAGTGGCGAGCTATTGGAGGATGTTACCCATAATTGCCACGCTGGTCAGGCGGGTTGGCGATCGCAGATTTAGCTTCTCGCTAAGGTGACGCTGCTGCCCATCGGTCTGTGTTAATAAGCCGCGCCTTTAATTGTGCTAGTTATACCGTCAGTTCCCAGCGCCGCGTTTGTTATTCGGCAGGATGCACCACGGGCCGGTGAGGTTGGCTTGGAGCTAAAAGATAATAGGGCGCTCCCTTACATCCCACTCCGTTACTTGTACATATATGACTGAGTATTATTCCTATAATGAGTTTCTTGCTAGCTTTAAGGTCAGAATTTCAGGGAAATACAAGTGTCTATAGACTAATACGTTATTGTAATATTTGAGATATTTACACGAAGCAAATTAAAGTACGTGTTCCTATCCTGTTTCTAGCCGAGACAATATTTCTTTAACAATGTAAACCTTTAGCTTACACACCGAAATTACATTTTAAATCTTAAAACGAAGGATTTACGTTACAAAGTCCCGTTTTGACATGGCTCAGTTACTAGTAAAGCACTTATTTTAATCGTGAAGCCTTGGTATTGTGTGTACTTGTACAAATACTAAGTAGACTTCCTAGAATGATGATTATTCAATAATAATTAATCAAATTATGAAGGAGGAAAGAGCCAGGATCTTCAGAAAATGGATGCCAGAAGACAGCTATTGCCGAAAGGCCCATGACATCTGGTCCGTCAATCAGAGGATTGGTAGGCTGTTTTAGATAAAGAACTGTAGAAAAGTAGGACATCGTAGCTTGATGTAAAATAAAAAAAATAATCAATTAATTTATCTAAATGAGTGACCGAAGGGTCATCATCATCAGCCTATCCTAGTCCACTGCTGGACCTAGGCCTTTCCAGGTATGGACGATTTGTGTAAGATGGCTGGCAAGCGCTGGATGCGAGAAGCCCGGGATTAAGCAAAGTAGCGAACATTAGGAGAAGCCAGCAGTGGCCTGCGAGAATCTGATGATGTTGTATTTACATTGGTACTATCATTGTTCTGATCTATAAGTCCTCAAACTACTTTAGGATCAAAGCAATGTATATGATGTTGCTTGCTAGCTACTAAATCGGGCAAATTTTAAACCGATCGTTTGATAAATTGACCGAGAATGTAACCAGGAAGCTACGGACCATCGGTTTTCGGCAAATGCCAACCATACAACCAAGGCCAACACGCCAGTTTTACGTCTACACACCGTCTCAGATACCAAAGGTACTTGTCAGTTACCCGAATTATGTTTTTTTTTTCACCGCTAACACCGCCACGGAATCCGATTCAATATGGCCGCCGTCTGGAGGTCACGAGACTGGTTCCCTATCCTTTGTTCGCTTTTTGCAAACCCTGACCTACCGTGGTGATTTATTAGCTTCGACGACGATGCCCCGGCGCCCGGCCACTTTCAATATCGGATATTGTAACCGTACCGTACCGGACTGTGCGTTATTTCGATTCGGGTCGGTTCGGGAGTGGACTCGGTTTTCGGTGATATGGTTATGACTCGACCTGCGGAAGAATTAAACGCTTCTTCTCTAAGGTACATATAGCATGATTTTCAAAATAGAAAATAGAACCTGTAACCTTTTAAAAAGTCTTTACTTGTACGTCGTCTAGTTTGTACTTTCTTATTAAGTGAAGAGCCTCATCCGTTATTCAGCAGGATGCACCAAGGGCAGGTGAAGGCGGCGGCTTGGAGGAGAAAGATGAAGGCTTGCTCCCTTACGTCCTCTTTACATCGATTGAAGGCGTAGCTGAATATAACAGGCCGATGACGGGCAGCAGCGTCATCTGTGAGCCGCTCGTCCGGGGAAGGACCAACACCCTATAGAATACCGCAGTCAAATGACCTCTGGGTCGTGTTTCTGCCGGTGAGTAGGGTTTCCGGAGCTCGTGGGGGGTTAGGGTTAGGCCGGCATGGCGGTGGCAACTGACAGGTAACTGACCAGTTATTTGCCCGTTGTCACAGCGACTTGGGCTTCTCTTTCGCTTTCCATCAGGCGTAGGGAAGTCTTAGCATCCTTGGCATCGATGTTCGTAGCAACCTGAATCAGCGGGACTATATCGAGAGCGTCATCAAAACAGCTTCCCGTAAACTCGGAATCCTGAACAGAGTGAGACGGTTCTTCACTCCGGCGCAGCTCTGTGTCTTATATAAGACGCAGGTTCGTCCGTGTGTGGAGTACTGCTCTCATATCTGGGACGGTTCTGCTAAGTACTTGTTGGAGGCTCTTGATAGGTTGCAGCGGCGTGCTATCCGTATTGTTGGAGATCAAGAGGTGACCAAAAACCTGGAACCTCTTCAGCTACGTAGAGACATAGCCAGTCTTAGTGTTCTCTATCGTCTTTACAATGGGGAATGCTCCGAAGAGTTATTCCAACTCGTTCCATCCTCTCCTTTCCACTCCCGAACAACACGTGCTGGACAGCGTTGTCATCCGCATACCATCCAGACGATGGTGGCGCGCACCAAGAGGTTTAGTTCCTCGTTCTTGCCCCGTGCCATTAAATCATGGAATGCCCTTCCAGCTCATGTGTTTCCTTCCTCTTACAATCCTGGGTTCTTTAGGCGGGGCGTGAAACGGCATCTCAGTGGGCCTTCAGGGTGAGGGCGACAAGCGCAATGGGTTTGCTCTATTGTGCCTGTCGACCTAACTTTTGGACCTCACGACCGCTTACCATCAGGTGGAGTGAGGTCATCCTGTAAGCTCTCGTTATAAAAAAAAAAAAAATTATGTCGAGCCACTATAAAAAAAAAAATATCTCTGAAAGAAGCTACGCCCTGCGATCGCCAACCCGCCTACCCAGCGAGGCAATTATGGGTAAAACCTCCATATGTGAGCCCAAAGTGGCTAACAACTAGAGACCTATGTCCAGCAATGGACTGCGATAGGCTGATGATGATGGCAGTGGCAATAAGGATTTGGTCACTTCTCCGTTTCCACAGCGACTTAGGATTCTCTATCGCTTCCAATGAGGCGGCGGGAAGTTACTATGCTGTGCTCAGCAAACGCCGTAAGAATTTCTTTGTAGTTGCAAGTACAAAAATAAGTCTTAAACTTTAATAGGTCAATCACATTACAAAGTTGTTATTAAGTACATAAAACACAGCAATTACAAACAACTTACAACTGCAAAATTGCAAAATTTATCAAACACGATAGAAATGTCATTGAACGTACGTAACACCTAAATACATATCGTACTTACTATCTTCCTATAATAATATTAATAGTTATTAGATTAGAGTTCATTCTCGTTTGTATGTGTTGATATATTTAAAAGGTTGTTTATAAGGTATAAAAATAGCAAAATTACGGAATTCCTGCAACTCGAGAAATGTCGGTAAACGCACATATATGCACACAAACACTAGAGCTAAGGTTCAAGTTTCACTTTTCATAGAATGCTGGCCTGTCGCAATACGTTACAGAACTAGTTTGGGGCCGCGGGTTTGCTTGCACTGTGACACTGTCGAAGACGACTCGAGACAGAATGCATTTGTTTAGCTTGATAGGATTGGTCTCGAGGATTGGAGAAGTTTCAGGTTCGAATTCCGGGTAGGGCTAAAAATTGTTACCGAGTTTTTTTTGTAGAGTATTGGAAAGACTTTTAAGTCGTGGATCCTCTAAGCTTTCTCAAGTCCTTTCGAACTAAAAACCGTTAAGCTGTTGGTACTGTGTCTCAACTTACGTTCGTTTCTAACTATCGTCTCATTGGAATTGAAGGAATATAACAAGCCAATGTTTCTTTGTTCTTTCCCTAGTTTGAATCGAATTCGGATCGGACATATTGCGAAATAACTCACAGGTCCAGATCAGCCTATATCGATAAACACACAAAACCATTCGCATTAACAAGGAAAACTAAATTTTTTAATTAGGCACCAACGAGACTTTATCTCCCGCCGTAGCTTTAGCAGGAAGTCCCGAACCGATATCAAACCGCAACCTTCCTGCCCGTATCGGCAGCAATCCATAAGCGTTGATATGGCCCGTTCGCCCGTTGGTCAATGGGCAGTAATGAGCGGAAAATCATTTGTAACGACCTTATTAGTTCGTGTTATCGAAATTGGGAATGGCCCGTAGTAATATTTTCTGGTGAACGGGATAATTGGATACATATTTACGGGTTTGGGGCACTGGATTCCTGTGCGGTGACGATTTAGGATAGAAAGGAGCGACCTATAATCTTTTCGCTCCAAGCCACTCTCACCTGCTAACAAACGAAGCTCTGAAAACCGACTGACGGCGGTTTAACCATCACAATTGAAGGCGTAGAGCTAAATGCCACAGACCGATGACGGGCAGCAGCGTTAACGGAGCGGGAAGCTACGCCCGCCAATCCGGCTGCCCAGCGTGGTGATTATGGGTAAAGACTCCAGATGTTTTACCAAAGTGGCGAACAACTGGAGAGGCCTATGTTCAGCAGTGGACTACTATAGGTATGATAGACGTAAAATATCATAAAACACTGCCCCTTTTCTTCCTGTGGGTGTCGTAAAAGTCAAAGTACTTCTTTTCAGTTAGTGTTACCTAGACCCTAACGTCTGCAACAAACGTCAAGCGTCGCGGCCGCCCAGCATGGCTGTGACGACCGCGAGCTCCGGCGACCCTACCCACCGACAGAAACATGACCCAGAGTTCATTTGCCTGTGGGTTTCTATAGGGTCGAGGTCCTTCCCCGGACGGTAGACTGAATTCGAGCGGAGATTCGCTATGCCCTTCCTCTCTTTCGTATACATAGATCTATAGATTTTGCTTGGTTGCTTGTTCGTTTCTGCAGGGACTTAAGGCACTCTTTCGTTTTCCATCAGACGACTACCGGTATAGCGGCGCGGTAGTCGTAATACGCGCTTCAATAAAAATAAAATATTTGACGACGAAAGGTATTTGACATGTCTCACCTTAGAAAACCAGTTCCTATAGTAAACACACCGCCAGACACATTAATTTTCAGTTATCAATTAGTTCCCCAATCATTAGGTTCATCAAACCTTTTGAAAGCCGAATTTGAAAGGCATTTTACATCGGACCGGTTATTTACGCGTTACGCAAACCGTAGTATAGAATGACGCGTAAGCGCGTTTTTGTATAAACAGGGCCGATGCAGGTGGGTCGACGAACTGTGTGCATTGAGTAACTTTCGGTGTTGCCTAAAAATAAAAAAATAAACAATTTGGCTTGTTTTACATACGCAACATAAATGTTAGTACCTATACCTACATTGATTTTATAATGACACACAAACGAAGCGCTGGCAATCGACTGGTGGAGGAATAACCATCACGATTGAAGGCGTAGCTAAATACGAGGACTACAGGCCGAAGACGGGAACTCTCTTCTAATAAAAACAGATCCACTCTCGCTTTGAAAATGTTAAGATTATATATATCTATCGAGGAACAAGGAAAGAGTCCCAAAGAGAATATAGAGGCAAAGCGCACTGTACTAGATTTCGGTATTTGGGCCCCTACCACCCAAATCGAAAACGATTGTTCGTTGAACGGTGCAAAAGTACGCGACCGTTCAACGAACGATCATTTTCGATTTTGGTGGTAGAGGCCCTGCTGCAACAAAAAGTGTTGCCTGACGTATTATTTTTAAAAAATATAAGATAAGATTCCCGAATTGATCCGCCAACGAACCGGAATCATTCTCGTTTCCGCCGAACGGCTCACCAAACAAGCCACCGAGCCTGTCCCAATTTAGAGGATATGGCAATACATTTTTTTTTGCGCAGCAAAAGCATTTCAATTAGTACGCGTCTCGTGTTTCGAACGAGTTGGCCGAATTCCTCGCGTTCCAATCAAATGCGGCGCGGCTTTGGCTCACGACATTATTAAACTAAAATATTGGTTGTGCACTGATGCTTCCATACTAAGCGTTCTTTTGTTTTTCTTCTCTTCCAAAACTGGCCAGTTCATTCAAATTTGAATTCTCGACAAATTCCAGACCAGTAAAGTCAAATTTGAAAATTTCTCGAGAAATTCGAGCTTGAATTTGAGTACTATCACTTCCAGTGTTTGTTTTCTTTTTTCAAAAACTGGTCAGTAAAACCGACTTGAAATTAGCTGGAGGAATTTTAATTGAAGTTGACAGAGTCTGCTGCTTCCATACCACAGATATTCCATACTAAGTGTTAGTTTGTTATTTCTTTTTTCAAAAATTATTGCCATACCGAATTTTGAAAATATCTGCAGGAATTTATTCTAGACTTTGACGGTACGCTGATCAAAATGTAGAGTTTGTTTGTTTTCTTTTTCGAAAACTGACTAGCAGCTTTGAAAATACCCTATGGAATTTGAGATTGAGTTAATTTAGGGTTTCGTAAACTTCTTACATGCAGAACTAAGAATCAATGACTTGCTCTCTCAAATAAGCATCACAAACAGTATCAAACTAAAGCTTTGCTTATACTATGTTTAATAAATAATGATTTATCTAAGGGCATCATCCAGACCGTACAAATAAATTCAAAACAATTTGGAACTTGTTTGCAAATTGACGCAGCTGGTAATGAAATATTCAACTTTATTTGTCAAATTGTCAAAAAGATAAAAGCCACACGGCACATAAGTGCTACAAAAACCCTGCAAACAGTTTGTCAACAAACACAATACCACAGCATTTAGCGACACAAGACCGACCGAATCCAAAAACAATTTACTGTTGCCCAACACGAAACAAGCAAAAATTAGGACCAATTTCGTAACTACGAGTAACATAATCACGGGAGACAAGGAGCCATCATTACCGGCTAACGTCGGACATTGTCCGAAAAACGTGAAATAATGACTTGCCGTTTTTCACATTACATTTTGTACGTAATTACGGAATTTGACAGCGCGCTGTTATGTCGTAACAACGACGTCTATGTGGGTCAATGGGACAGCCGAGAGCCATGGTTGAAAGGAACTAATCGAACTCACATACCCATATATCCCATAACTTTATGGCCGCAGGGAAAATGTTTTTTTTTTCTGCGAGAGACGACAGACGAGCAAGTGTGATGCCTGATGGTAAGCAGTCGACACCGCCCATGGACACTCTAATCGACTTTAGGGTCGCTGCCGGCCTTTTAAATATGAATACGCTCGTTTCTTGAAGGTTCCCAAGTCGTAGCTGTTATGTGTCAATAGTAAAATCTACGTATTATCACTGGATGTAAGGTGACCTATCACCTTTTCACTCCAAGCCATTCTCACCTACCTGTGGTGCATTCTGCCGAACAACCAACGAGGCTCTGGCAAACAACTGGTGGCGGTATAAATCATCACACCACGATTGAAGGCGCAGCTAAATACCACATCCGATGGTAGGCAGCACCGTCGCAGGAAAGAAGAGTTTTAAATTTTTTTTGAAGTTGTCTAGTACCCACAGTACAAGCTTAGTTTGGAGCTAGACGGCGCTGTGTGGCGCATCGTGGCATGTCTTGGGTTATTTATTTAAAAAATAAAATTTAACACAAAACAATTCCACTACATACATCGTAAATAACAGTTCCGCGACCATTTCACACGCATTGTCACCATTTCGCTTTCTATAACTGATGGATAGTCGTCTCATTTGTAAATTTTTGACTTTGAATTGGTAATTCGTACGGTGCGGGCGAACTCATAAGTCTCACAGAATGTTAGGCGCTGACTGTGGGAATTGAGCTTAAACATTTACGTAGCGAACTATTGGAGAGGCGTATGTCCAGCAGTGGACAGCGAAAGGCTGTTGATGATGATGATTGTTATGAGAACGTCACTATTATATGTAATAACGCATCACTAGTCGCGTCCCTATTCTATTTGTCTATGACAATGTCTATGTATCTGTGTCATGGCGTCCACACTGCTTTATACCCACCCTGCTGTATTGTGTCTTACAACTATACAAGTGTTCTTGCTGGCTATCCTGTCGTCTTATTTAAACAACCAAGATCATTACATGGTGTCAGAAAATAAAACTGCCACTTGTACTAATCTGATGTGTAGTTTATGTAGTATATCTGTAGTATACCTTAGTATGTAATGTTACTGCATCTTGCATGATAAGTAGACGATAAACTCCAAAACATGCGAGCGATCTACATCACGACCAATTAGATCAAACAAGACCAGTCACACTATAATTTAAATAAAAGCTTTAAATTATAATCATAAAGATAGGTACACAAACACGATTTGAAATTACATACAATTATAACGTAACAAGTATTAAGTATACAATTACAATCAAAATAACCGTTATTACGGACAAAAATTTATAATTACATAGAAGAAGTTAGTAATAAAGCAAAGTTCCCGGAGCGGTAATATGCTTTGAATCATATTTCTGTTAACAAGTTATAAACTTTTGTCATCAAAATTTTCTTTCAATGAGTAAATTTTATGTTGTAACTTTTTGTACTTTTCAAATGTATTTTTCATTCTCAATTAGTGTCTAAGTAGCTAGACAACAAACTGCATACTATTCACACTAGGCGTCATTAAAAGTTTTCTTACTTGCACTATACAAAAGAAAACCTCAGGTTTAGAATAAGTGCAACCCCTTCTCATCCCGTGGATGCCGTAGAAGACGACTAAGGGAATATCAGGAATCGAGCAGCAGCGTTAACCTGGGTACAAATAAAAACATTGCGCTCACCAAACCGCCTGCCAAGCGAGGAGCTAAAGGCTAATTCCCTCAAATGTTAATCATCCTTGGGGGAAACTTATTAATCCACCATAACATTTAAACCAGCAGTGGACGTTTGCAGAATGATGATAATGATGATACTTTTGGGTTTACTTATTCCTCCAACACCTTGGTTGCTTTTTCGAATGCGTTTAAAAAATAAGGAAGCAAAAACATTTGCCATAAAAAAAATATAAGTTAAAACAAAGAAATCAACACTTATTTGAAAGTACGAACAAAAGGCTTCAAACAATCCCTACAAAAACACAATCACAAATACAGTAAAAACGAGTATTTACGAGACTCTCTCCAAATCCGAATTTCGCTATAAGCTTCAATGAAAACACAAAGAAGTCGATACCTCATTAGCAAACAGCCCCAAACTCAATGAAAGGTGCTGTCAAATAAAAAACAAAGTCATTTGCATAAACATTCCTTTTCGTATAATTTAAATGCAGCTGAAAGTTGAAATAATGCGGGGAATGTCGCCGGGGTTGCGGGGTCGGATCCACCAGCTACCCTATAATTGTCATAGACGTATTCTAATAGGAACGGATATCTACGCCCTTGTCACTTAACTTTTAAATATATCACAATCGTTTTGTATCTTTTTGTTACTAAATACTTTATTTTTTATTGATGTTTTCAAAAGATAGTGTGACTTACAACAATTTTTTTACTTTTTTTTTTTATAGTAGCATGACATTGCTTCCGTAGTGTTAGATTATTTTCCAAATCATGTCTTTATCTTTTTAAAAATCATTTACTTTAACATTCAATCATATTCACGCTTGGATTTCCGAACGTACGGGACGATTGTGATTGGTTATCCGAACGCGAACACGGACTGTCAACGGGTTCAAATACTTATACTGTGACTTGTATCTTGTAAGTTGTGAAAATAAGTTGAAGAGCGAATAAAAAGGTGTTGTAATCGAAGAAAAGGGCGTTTAATTTAATAGTTCAGAAGTGGTAAGAACCTTCACTGGTACGTATCAAGTTTATTCATTTAAATAACTGTGTTGACGCGTGATTGAAATTCTGTGCTTTGAAATTTTAATTTGGCGAACGAGTAAGTACATTTGTTAATTGGACGAATCTTTCTACTTTATAAGTGTTTAGTTAATAAATACTTGTGTTCATGGTGATGAATGTTTCATTAGTTTCTTGCATCAACTACTTATGACGACAAAACAAGCATTGCCAATTTCGGGTACGCCATTTGCAAGGTACCTACATACCGGTATCCTAACAAGAGCACGAATAAAATAATATATTCGGTAATTGTACGAATCTTTATATTCTTTACGTGTTTAGTTCATAAATAATTGTGTTCATGGTGATGAATGATTCATTAGTTTCTTGCATCAAATACTTATGACAACAAAACAAGCATTGCCAATTTTGGGTAGGTACTCCATTTGCAAGATACCTACATACTGGTATCTTTATCAAGAGAAGTTTAATAGGTACCTACCTATATTATCCATAATCCAAGTTATTACATCTAATACATTTATACAATTAATTAATTGTGTACTGACTTTAATCTAATTGTGCTTAACAATAGTGTTAAGCACTGTAATAGTACAGTCTTGATTTTATTAATGCTGTGATTAATATTTGTATTTTGTTTGTGTCTCTTACTTCCTTTTATTGAGTGTTTTGTAATAGCTGTTAATTTATTGTTTAGTTTTGTTTTATCAAGAACAAAATTCAGTTATGGTACAAGGATTTATCAAAGCTAGCGGCTCAAATTTGCCCAGAGTTGATGTGGTGATGTTGGGAGAGTTCCTCGCATCCAACAGGGACTTCTGTTCGGCAGAATTTGGAAATGTCAAGACTGCAATATCCTCCAGACCATCATATATGGGTATGATGCTGTTAGTTGTGTGCAGTTGAAACGTGATGGAAATCTGTGCATGGTCAGGTGCAGGATATGGGGTCCCCAGATGAAATCTGTGATGGATGACTGATGAGTGCATAATGGAAATAAAGTGTCCAATAAGAGCAAAGACTTACAATAGTTACATACTGAATGGTAAACCAACCAAAAGATGTTATGCACAGAATACAGCTACAAATGTATTTATCAGGTCTTCATAAAACCTACTTTTGTGTTGCTCATTGGAACAATAGTGAAACTGAAAATGTAGATGTTATAAGTGTTACATGATGATAAATATGTTTAAAATTTTATTCAAAGTTTAGTCTCCTTAAGGAGGGACAAGGTAGGTATACCCTGTATTGTGTCAAAAGTGTTATTTAGTTGTTCATAGGTGAAACAAACATAATAATTTAAATTTGTATTATCTATTTAAAATTTACATTTAAATTTTACCAGCTTAATTAGGGAGACTTGTAAAATTTATCTAGCCACTGGTAATGGTAATAGCTTCATCAAGTAGGTACTTTATTTAAATTGTGATTTACACATGCATGTGGCTTTAACATATTAAATTCCCTTAAGCGACGAATCACTCTCTATATGAATTCTTAAACCAGCAATTTGTTTGGTTTCCCGTGCCTCAGTCTAGGAAAGTTTAATCCCAGATGTCACACTAGTGTGTATTTCTTTATGAGTACCTGAAAAGCAATCACATTATAAATATAAGGTAGGTTAAGTATACAACTAAAATACTTGAGACTAATGAGTGAGTACTTAGGAAGTATTTTTGCTAAATATATTTTTGGACACTTTACTTGAGTGCATTGAAGCATTTTGAATTTATTCGTGAGATTAAATTTTTGTGTCGTTAGATGAATGAGTTGGTAGTGGCCCGCACACCCATTCACATTCACATTGACTTTGCCGGCTTAAGCATAAGATGGTGCAGACGGACACACTTACACATTTGTGAGCATGCTGCAATGAATATATTTCTATTATTAGTATAACAACATGTATTCCAATTAATAATCTTGAATCTAGAAAGGAGAAGTGCCTGAAGTTCCGGCTGTGCTTTCGGGCTATGAATGTTGTGCTGCTTTCTCTTCTAGATCTTCATTCTGTGGTAGCTAGTCGTTTCCTTCTATCAGGTTGGCATTCGGATTTTTGTGAGTACACACCCTGGTATCAGGCGAGCTTTCGTCACCGAACCCATCAAATGATATTCCATATAGTTCTCCATAGCCTTGGGTGGGTAACTGGAGGTGAAATACTCATTGAGTCTGGCCTCCTAGAGAGGATATACTTGTCATTCTAAAATAAAGAAGGTCACGCAGCGGCTCGCTATTTAATGTTAAAGCAGGTTGATGCTTACATCAAAATGATCTTTACAAAGGTGAATAGGGGAATTCAGATTGTATGCTTTGGGATCTCGCCGTGCAAGATTCAGCCACTGATGACTGGTGTTTTTGTTGTGTGGCACATTGACGAAAAGTTTGTTGGGACTTGTTTTGGACGTATTGATGCGCTGAGGGACAGCACACCACTTATACACTTTCTGATCCATTTCTAAATGAAGTAATAACTGATTTATTGTTTTACCTCATACTATTTATTTACGACCAAACGTCATAGAACTGACGTCAAAGTGGACGCCATGACGCTTGGGGCGTTTTGGCTCCAACTTTAAAAAATTAAATTGAAATTGCATTTTCTCATCGAAGGCTTTCTTTTTTGAAGAAATAGTGTACCTATATTTTGGCTAAATTGGATGCTTGAGATTGTTGTGGAGCGGTTTTTCGGAGTCGGTCAACGGCCCTATTTGTCTAATCCCCAATATCATGCAAAAAGAAGGCGACATCATAATTTATCACAAAATGCACGTGGACAGTGTGGCAAGACTTCATCCTCATCAGGCTTGGAGGATTATTGTGCTGACGGGGGTTCCAGCATTAGTGATGGTTTGTCATCCGACAGTTCTATAAGTGATAAGAGCAAGTCACGTCAAAAATACTGTTCTGCCAATAAACGGAAGAGATATGGATCTCACAGTTCAAATTCAAAATACCTTTATTTACATAGACTTAAAATAAGCACTTATGAATCGTCAAGTAAAAAAAAATAATGTACAAATGTAAAAAGTAATGTAAAAATGTGAATAAAAGCAATTTAAAAGAAGCTACCGCCGTGTTCGGAAAGTAGATTTCTATCGAGAAGAAACGGCAAGAAACTCTGTAGTTACTCTTTTTAAGTCGCCAATTGTTCCATGTTTTGGTGTTACAACATTTTTAAATATTTTAAAGTTAAACAATGCAAAATAAAAGTTGAGTCTATACAATGCAACAAAGTTTACTACGAAACAGCAGTCCAAGAGATGTCGTCGTTGAGGAAATCTTCTACTCTATAATGGCCCCTTTTTATAAGTAAGGACTTCATGTATGATTTGAATTTATGAATGGGCGGTTCAACAATGTGTTCTGGTAACCTGTTGAGCATGTTGATACCCAATCCTACAAATTACGCCGATAGATTGTATGAAATACTAGAAAGGAAAAGTGGTAGGGATGAATCACTGGAAGAATACTATCATGATAAAGCTGGGCTTGTAAAAATGTGTAATACCTATTAGAGGACGGGATGCAGTTGATTGTATTATAAATGGTATATATGATAATAATGTACGTTGAAATGCACAAGGCTCTACTTTTAGGAAACCTACACTGTTACTTCGATGTTTGCGCCGCATTGCTAAGAAAACTATTAGTCCTACAAAACAAATACAGGGTTATAGTAGGATAATAATGAATCATGACACTGTTAGCAATACACGGAATAAATTTCATAACGGGAGTGTCCGTTGTTACAATTGCTCCGAACTCGGGCATACTGTCCACATGTGTTCAAAACCTATAAGAAAATGTGATAAATGTTCACTACTAGGCCATACAGCCCAGGATTGTTAGCATGGCAATAATCTTTCTATGCAGAATACTAGTGTTAAAGGCATTAAAAAAAAAACAGACTAAAAAAAAGGTTTGTCTGATCATCACTAAAGCTCAACGGAATTGTAAATATGTCTAAACTGCTAAACTTAATGGTATTGAGGTGTCAGCTTATATAGATTTTGGTATTCAATGTATACTTTTATGAAATAAGTTGGGTCTAAATGCACAATTACAGTCCCCCTGTAACTAAAGGATTTGCTCTAGGTTCCTTTAGGTTTCATGAGGGATATTGAGGTATATGCTGTAGGTAAAAGCTAATATTTGTGTTTACATTTATCAATGATGATCTATTTGGTACAGATGTTTTGAGAGTCGCTTACAGAACTACCATCAGTACATAATAGTGCTAATAACCGACTCTAACTTGAAGTTATACTGTGACAATTGTGCTCAAGATTGTATTTTACATGGGATTGGCTATATTTCATTACATTCTGGTAGTAATGACTTTAACTTATTTACACCTAGAAATGTGTGTCTGAAAAATGGAGGGAAGTTTAGTGTGATTCAAGGAGTTTACCTTTTTGTGAAAAGTAAGGAATGTGTTCCTAATGTCAGCTGGTCAGGACAAATTCAGTTATATATATATTGCAGACCAAATAAAAACCATGGATCATGTTCCAATCCTCCACATGGAACTAGCCCAAGTGAGAGCAGTTCTAGTGTAAGTGAGGAGGAGAAGGAGTAAATTGTAAAGTTCAAAGAGAAGTGCTTGTCTAGTCATGTTAGTGCCAAGTAAATTATATGTACACAAATTGTATCCCCCCCACACATAAGTCCTTAATATAATGGTGCAGGCCGTGGCCCGAGTGTGGCAAACGGTATAAACTTTAATGTCTAATGGTGCAGGCCGTGTCCCGAGTGTGGCAAACGGTATAAACTTTACTAATGGTGCAGGCCGTGTCCCGAGGGTGGCAAACGGTATAAACTTTACTAATGGTGCAGGCCGTGTCCCGAGGGTGGCAAACGGTATAAACTTAAATGTCTAATGGTGCAGGCCGTGTCCCGAGGGTGGCAAACGGTATAAACTTAAATGTCTAATGGTGCAGGCCGTGTCCCGAGGGTGGCAAACGGTATAAACTTAAATGTCTAATGGTGCAGGCCGTGTCCCGAGGGTGGCAAACGGTATAAACTTAAATGTCTAATGGTGCAGGCCGTGTCCCGAGGGTGGCAAACGGTATAAACTTAAATGTCTAATGGTGCAGGCCGTGTCCCGAGGGTGGCAAACGGTATAAACTTTAATGTCTATGTTGTTATTTTATCATTGAAAGGAAGATGTCATTGTTATTAGAACACTGTCTATGTTGTTATTTTATCATTGAAAGGAAGATGTCAATATTGTTATTAGAACACTATGTTGTTATTCTATCATTGAAAGGAAGATGTCAATATTGTTATTAGAATACTGTCTATGTTGTCATTTTATCATTGATAAGAAGATGTCAATATTGTTATTAGAATACTGTCTATGTTGTTATTTTATCATTGATAGGAAGATGCCAATATTGTTATTAAAACAGAAAAGATGTCTATGTGGTTATTAGAAAATTAATAGAAAAATGTCAATGTCTTTATTAGAACATAATGGGGAAAAATGTCACTATTGTTGGTAGAATATTAGTAGAAAGATATCAATCTTGTTGTATTATTATGTAAAAGCCAGTTTATTGTGCTCATTATGATTTAGTGAAGTGATTATAACTGTATGCATATTTCTAGGTAGGTATGCGGAGATACCTAAGCTAGAATGGCCGAACTTTGAATTGGAATGGGGACATTCCTCAAATAGGATGGCCGACTGTTAGATTATTTTCCAAATCATGTCTTTATCTTTTTAAAAATCATTTACTTTAACATTCAATCATATTCACGCTTGGATTTCCGAACGTACGGGACGATTGTGATTGGTTATCCGAACGCGAACACGGACTGTCAACGGGTTCAAATACTTATACTGTGACTTGTATCTTGTAAGTTGTGAAAATAAGTTGAAGAGCGAATAAAAAGGTGTTGTAATCGAAGAAAAGGGCGTTTAATTTAATAGTAGGGAAGTCCTTCAGATTTTATTAGAGATTGCAGGCGTAGGCCTGATGGAAAGCGAAAGAGAAGCCCAAGGCACTAGGTCCTATGTATTCACATGATGCAACTCCCATTTGGATACCGTATCCATTACCTTCAAATCAATCGTCCTGTAATCAACTTTTAAGTCATCTAAGTAGACAATTTAGAAAAGTTCCTTTTCCAAATTGACCTGAACAGGAATAAAACCACACTTTACGACTTTCCTTTGCTCATCTAACCATAGCGCCTATATGATATTTACTGCTTAGATTTAATGTGAACCTGGCTCATTATCCCCAATAACATTTATCCCCAAAACTTCATCAAACTACCCATATTCAGGGTAATATTCGTCAATTAGCGCCACCAAAACACTGTTAATCAGGATACGGAATCGCCATATCCTTATTTAAATCATTGCTCGGAATTATGTAAATGAATGAGTTTCCTCGGAACTAACGCAGCTCTAACAATAAGACTCATTTTCGAGAATGTAAATAGCATAAATACATTCTTGCTATCGGTCGTTTCGCCGTGACCGTTATCCTGGCAAAGGTGCGACTTTACGGCGAATGATAGCGGTGTGGCAAGTACAGACGGTCAGATATTAGCTTAACTTTATCTTTCAAATTTCTTTAAAACAATTTTCAACTAAATAATTTCGATTTTTAAATAACACCGACATAGATGAACGAATCGCAAAGCTGATATGGCAAAGGAGCATCTGAAAATGAAATGAAAACACATCTGCTGCATAGATGGTGACAGGTGGATCTACCAAGTGCTACACTAGCTGCTTCGAGAAGGAAGTCGAACCGTAGGCAGACCAGCAGGTAGATGTTCGGACGAACATCAGGCAGGGTCGTCCTGGATCAGAAACGCTGCATCAAGAACGCTATGAAATTCCGGAAAAGAGGCATATGTCCGTAATTAAAAATTGTCCAATGATATTGCTCTTTTTTATGGGGCAAACGGGCCTGAAGGTCACCTGATGGTGACGACAGCAAAGGAGTCTCAAGTGCGTTGCCGACTCTTGAGAAATTTGTAGGCTCGCTATTTGAAGGTCCCTAAGACTATATTCGGCAAAGTCGTAGCTCGAAGCTGATTGCAAAGAACCATTACACGAATCAAGAAATTGCGAGAAAAACGTACTTTATAAGGCCTACAACTATCAAGATTATAAGAATGAAATCATGAATTGGTACGAGATGAGAGACTTGATCTCCGCTCCATGTCAGTAAAACAATATCATTGTTAAATTTTTGTGTCCGCGCAGCCTGACTTCTATGAAAACGGACCCTAACAGTAAACCGCCAAAATATGCAGCTCAATTGTTCGCAAGTACTTGTCCATACAATAGATAACTTCCCTATCTTATTCAAATAAACGAACATTACGTCACCCGCTAATCTAATTCAACGCGCGCGCACCCTTATACTGATTAAGGTGAGGTACTTACGCTTAAAGGTGACGTCACATACAGACGCATTCCTGCGGACGAGGAAAACGAACGCTTCGCAGAAACGCTTCTATTTATATAACGACCACATTATTGCGATTAGTGTGAACGGCAGCCCCTTAAAACGAACCTTAAACCCGTTCAAAATAAGCTCCTAGATCCCGTCGCGCATTGTTTGCCGTCGACCATTTTAAAATGGCGCCTTTTGCGCGGGAAAACGTACCAGTGAGTCAGTCAACTAACGAATCTTTTAGTTTGAATGCATTCGTGACTGCGTTTTGGATTTACAAACGGATTCTTGGCCGGGGGCTATTTTTGTATACGCTCGTTTTAGAATCTGTGTAATATAATTATGTGGTTCTAGTTATACAATCCTTAACGGGGACATCCGTTGCGTTGAATAATTCAGTAACTGTGGTAACAAGTCTCCAATTAGGTTACGAGTGTTATGTGTTACTGTTTCAATTCGCAATTATCCTTTTGCTAACCAGTTGGCTGGGAATGTTCTAATTGAGATAGAATTGATGAATCTGTACGGATAGGTAATGATTTTGAAGGTGAGACGTTCTTGTCACCGTTTCTTGCGTAATAATCTAGGATCATTTTAGCACACGATCTACGAGTATACTCGTACGTTGCAGACTTTGACTTGATAGCTGCATTTTTAGAACAATATCTGTTCGAACCGTGTCCTTCAGATGAACTGTCTGTTACATGTCCATCCCAGTCCTTAGTGTTTTTTTTTTAATCAGATGGGTCAGTATTCCATTGGAGAGGTAGACAGTAAAAAGCTGATCGAATGATGATATACTCGTACAAAGAAACCTTAGCGGGGGAACGGTTCCCTTCTTCATATAATCTTGGGTGGGTGTATTAAAAGAGGCGTATTTACTTATGTACGCCAACATAATCTGATTGATCGATTCGTAGCGCTGATTATTTGAACTGTGGCTGTAGATTAAACATTGTTTCTGGTCATCATCAAGTAGAAAGTATTTCATCAATGTCCTGTCAAACCTGTCAAAGAGTCATTTCAAGAATCAGAAGTCAATCAGAATGGCTGTGCTGACTGCTGGAAATTACTGGAGCTACTGGAAGTTTCCCGCCCAGAGCGACTTGGGGTTATTTTCAGCTTTTCATCAAGCGAAAGGAAGTCACTATGCTAAGCCTTTATAAAAAAAATTAAAAAGAAATCATCATTCAAAACTTTCGTTCAATTTTCGGCAAGGAAAAATGCGTGTAATTTTTTTTTATCGCCGCTTGGAGAATGAACGCCCAAGTACAGCAATGTATTGGCTGAATTCCAAATGTGGGACACAACAAACAGAACAACAGTAATAGGAAGTCGTAGCAGTTTTGGGTGGTTCTTACTCGTTGCCGAAACGAGAAATCAGAGCGGTCTCTCTAAATGCCTTTAGAATCAATGGTGCCCCATTTCCTATGGAGCTGGTATTAACTGACCCTGGAGGGTCGATACTGGTATTAATGTGGCAAGTATTATTGACCGCCTCTTTAGTCTAGTGGTAGAAAATGCAAGAATCAAGAGGTTCCAAATTGTAATGTAGCCAAGAGCTTTTTAAAGTGGAGAAAAAGTTTATTAGAACATTTTTTTATAGTGGCTCGACATAACGGCTCCCTTACGCCTGGTGGAAAGCGAAAGAGAAGCCTTAGTCGCTGTGATAATGGGCAAGTAACTGGTCAGTTACCTGTCAGTTGCCATCGTCATGCCGGCCCAACCCTAACCCCCCACGAGCTCCGGAAAGACACAACCGGACTCACCGGCAGAAACAGAACCCAGAGGTCATTTGGCTGCGGTATTCTATAGGGTGAAAGTCCTTCCCCGGACGGGCGGCTCAATTCGAGCGAAGATTCGCCTCTCTTAAAAGTGACTGAAACTGGTATTAATGAGTCAAATATTATTGACCGCGTCTTCAGTCTAGTGGTAGGTAGCAAATGCAAGAATCAAGAGGTCCCATATTGTACCTAATGTAGCCCAGAGCTCTTTAAAGCGAAGAAAAAGTTTTTTAGAACACACCAAAATTTTTATTAGAACTAAAAAAGTATAGCATTGTTGTGCATTTTAGGCGGTCTACGTGTGCTGGTAGAGAGTTCCACAGCCAATGGTTCGGCAGATTAAAGATTGACTGTACTTCGTAGTACGAGTATCTATACTATACTTATACTAATATTATAAAGCTGAAGAGTTTGTTTGTTTTAACGTGCTAATCTCAGGAACTACTGGTCCGAATTGAAAAAAATTTTTTGTGTTAAATAGACCATTTATCGAGGAAGGCTTTAGGCTATATAACATCACGTTGCAACTATTAGGAGCGAAGAAATAATGGAAAATGTAAAAAAAAAACTGGGGAAAAAATAACTATTCCACGCGGACGAAGTCGCGAGCACAGCTAGTCTAAGATAAACGCCAAGATATGCACTTCACTGCAGTAGTTTGCATCTATAAATATCAGTCATTGTTATTACCCTATTGACGCTATATTTCGTGATAATAATTAGCATATCATTTACATACTCATAACGTGCACGGGGAAACCCGTATAAAGAATATCGCAACGCATATTCCATGAACACTTTATGATAATTCAAATACTTTACCGGCTCAAAACCTGTATGAATGCAGAGACATAGTACATACGTACATAATATGACGGCGACATCTTTTTTTGTTAAAGCGTTTGCATTTGATTGTATGCACTTTAAATTTGAATGTTTATCAGGTGAGGTTGGGTCGAGCCGGCGTTTATCGGTTATGTACTCTGTCAATTTGCGAAATTACATATAATTCTGTATTCATTTATTTGGATGTTTAGTGTAGTCATTTATTTTGAACTTTAAAAGGCGCCCGCTTATTTTGTTGTAGTGGCTAAAGTTTGGTTTTATAAATTTTGCTAAGTTTAAACTCGTGTAATGTAGTGGCAGATTTCAAGCTTATCTCCTTAATAGCCTATTTACTACAATAAAATAAATAAATAACCCACGACATGCCACGCAGGGCCACACAGCGCCACCTAGCCCCAATCTAAGCCGAAGCTTGTACTACTTAGATACATTTTTTTTGTAAATAAATACATATTATACTCGTACGTAGAAAACACCCAGACCAATACAAACAAACATGTTCATGAACACAAATGTTTGTACTGTGCGGGAATCGAACCCACGACCCTTGGCTTAGAGGTCAGAGGTCACTACCAAATGAGCCATCGAGCCGGTCAATATCTTCTATTACATTTACAAAAAAAAAGTATCTAGGAAGTTTATTAGTTGTCTAGTACCCATAGCTTCGGCTTGGTTTGGGGCTAGGTGGCGCTGTGAGGCCCAGCGTGGCATGGGGTACAATAAGGGAAGCCTCCACGCGTGGTCGTCTGCTTCCAGACGGCCTGGCGTACCCCGGGCAACGACGGGTAGTAGCTGCGTTCGACTACTACCCGACGGCTAATTCCCTAGAGGAAAGACGATTGGATCCCGTCTCTCCTCGACCAAGGTGGGGTCAGTGTTGGCGTCGTTTGGCAAGCGACGCCTTCCATAAGCCCAGCGTGGCATGTCTTGGGTTATTTAGGTATCCATAATCCAGTTCAATTTCTCCGATACAACAATCCACCTACATTTCGATCCCACTCGAATCCCACACAGCACCCTTCCGCTGCGCATAGCCGGACACCTAACACCTTCGCACAAAGCGCCAATTTAAATGCCCATTAGCGTTTATGGTGTTTCCATATGACCCATGGAGGGCAGGGCTGTCCCGGGCAGGGTACGTAAACTGACTCCAGCAACAGGCTTGTTAAAAGATCAAACGATGATACGAAAAAAAATTGCACACGGCTACGACACGAAAGTCGTGTTAGTGAATCTATCCATACTATAAATAAGAAAGTGTATCTGTCTGTATGTTTGTCTTTCTTTCACGGCAAAACGGAGGATGGAGAGTAACATAGGCTACTTTGCCCCTTTCTAACCCCCCACTTCCCTAACGTGGGGGGTGGATGTTTGTATGGAGCATTTACACCGAATTTAATGCGAGCGAAACCGCGGGCAAAAGCTAGTATTTAATATTTTACGAGAGGTAGGGCATACCGAATCTTCGTTCGAATTGAGCCGCCCGTCCGTGGAAGTACCTCCACCCTATAGAATACCGCAGCCAAATGACCTCCGGGTCGTGTTTCTGCCGGTGAGTAAGGTTTTCTGTAGCTCATGGGGTTAGGGTTGGGCCGGCATGGCGGTTGCAACTGACAGGCAACTGACCAGTTACTTGCCAGTTGTCACAGCGACTTGGGCTTCTCTTTCGCTTGTCATCAGGCGTAGGGAAGCCATTATGTCGATCTACTACAAAAAAGTATCTATCTATCTTATACCCAATTTCATAAGGCCGCGGCCACACATTGGAGATATTTGCACCAAAACGTAACGTTTTGCGCCCAATGCACCAATGTGTGTATCGGTACTTTGACACAATGAAGACATTGAGCGCGTTAGTATTGTGCATTGGACAGTGATTCCACGCAAAGTTGAGTCCAATGTGTGGCCGCATTTTCTGTGCAGCCCTAAATATGATGACGTAAGCGGGTACGACGTCATAACATTCCAGTTAGCTTAGGACCTCGTTAACGAGACGATTTTTTGAAATGAGGGGATGACCATTATGAACTTTAGGTTTCAGTATTAGGTGGGAGCTATGAGTTCGTACAATAATTTTGCTTCAAATAAGACTAACGTTTATATTTTTTAAGTAAAGCTAAGTTTTTCAAACCTACGATACCATTTAATAGCACTATATAATTGATATATCATAGTACAATTTAGATACTTTGACGTCACTTCGTGCGACAAAATGTCCCACGGTGTGACGTCACGTAACTTTAACGGGCTACATCTTTGTAATTTTTTGTCTAATTTACAAATGAAAAAATACGTTTATTTTTGTACAATCTGGTAGACGGATAATCAATTCTTTTACGGCAAGCCTATTGAGCCGAGCCAGTCAAATGGGAATAAAGTCCCCAAAAAGGTGTCATTAAACCACCATACACATGTAAAAGGCATAATCGTTCTGACCTTTCTGGTCGAAGGCTGCGTCTGCGCCGGACATTCTTCCCGTAACCTTTACTGGGTGAACGAACTCCGGACAGACAAAAAGTTGCACTCTTTTCTATTAGGGAACTGGTTTTGAACGTTGCGATTTCGTTTGATGTTGCTCGATCGATTCGATTGTGAGCTGTACGTAGTGTTTGGAATGTTCCAGAAGCGGATGTGATATTTGATATCGACGATGATGATGGACGATGAAACCAGTGTGATAGTGGCGAATTATGTTAAGCGTAAAGGATACAATGTCTAAATGATCGATTCCCGGTTAGGTCGACTTTATGTATGTTGATCGCCACTTAGGGTAAACATCTGGAGGATATACCCATAACCGCCACGCTAGGCGGGTTGGCTATCGCAGAGCGTAGCTTCTCGCTCCGCTAACGCTGCTGCCCGTCATCGGTCTGTGGTAAATAACTATGCCTTCAATTGTGATGGTTATCCTACCACCGGTCGGTTTACAGCGCCTCGTTAGCTATTCGGATGAATGCACCATGCACCACGGGCAGGTGAGGTTGGCTTGTGTTAAAACATCCTGGCCAAAAGGTTTTTCTATTTACATATGTTTTTATAATAGTGTTCTATGTCAAGTACTGTGTCAACACAATTATTATAGAAATCACACGGAAGCTTGTGTCTTAATCCCAAACCTAAACTCCCTAAATATTCAGAGCTTGGAATTGAAAAGATGATAGGTGGCTCTCTCACATCTCACCGATCGAGAAGATGAAGGCTGCAAGACTCTTAGTCGAGTTACGACACCCGTGGGAAGAGATGGGTGGGTGATTTTCTTTATCCGTTACCGCACAGATGTCTTTAGACATCCAGAACGTGGAGACTAGGCTACGCTACGCAGGCTACGCAGTTCGCTCAGTTCGTAGGCGGTACACAGATAAACTCCCACGCTACTGAAGTTGACGTTAGACTTCCTACGTCACAGTTACATCCATATTCCAATAGTGGTGCAATTATCTGGAAGATAAGGCATCAGGGTTGTGCGTTGCAACTTTGTGCTAATGACTCGCTCGATGGCTCATTTGGTGACGTTTGCCTTCTGAGCCAAGTGTCGTGTACAAACATTTGTGTTCATAAACATGTCTGTTTGTATTGGTCTGGGTGTTTCTCTGTCACCTCTCACCCCACCTGATGGTAAGCGGTCGTGAGATCCAAAAGTTAGGTCGACAGGCACAATAGAACAAAACCCATTGCGCCTGTCGCCCTCACCCTGAAGGCCCACTGAGATGCCGTTTCACGCCCCGCCTAAAGAACCCAGGATTGTAAGAGGAAGGAAACGGGCATTCCATGACTTAATGGCACGGGGCAAAAACGAGGAACTAAACCTCTTGGTGCGCCACCATCGTCTGGATGGTGTGCGGATGACAACGCTGTCCAGCACGTGTTGATCGGGCGTGGAAAGGAGAGGATGGAACGAGTTGCAATAAAAGTTTTAATCTCCAATCCATATTCCTGCTCAACCCACGCCCGTAAGCGAACTACTACAAAGTACGGCATAATGCGCGGTGGTCATGAATGAACGGACCCTAGGGGCGCAGTGTGTGGTCCCCAACAATGGCCGGGGGACGGAAACGCGCTTATGGCCCGCACGTATGTACGCGAATGTGTGGACTAGATTTTAATGGGATTGTTCTTGCAACGGCCCAGTTTCGACGGTTTGTTGCAGTAAAGTTTCACACCTTCTTTTTACTCTTTTTAAATATCTTCTACGCAAAAGTTGTCTGGAAGAGATCGTTTAAAGCGATAAGACCGCCTAATTTGTACTCTGATATATAAAAAAGAAATGGGATGTAAGGGAGCGGCCTATCATCTTTTCACTCCAAGCCAGCCTCACCTGCCCGTGGAGCATCCTGCCGAATAACAAACGAGGCGCTGGCAACCGACTGGTGGCGGTATAACCATCATAATTGAAGGCGTTGCTAAATAGCACAGACCGATGACGGGCAGCAGCGTCATCGGAGCGAGAGCTACGCTCTGCGATCGCCAACCCGCTTGCCCAGTGTGGCGATTATGGGTATGCCGTAGATGTTTGCCGTAAGTGGCGAACAACTGGAGAGGCCTACGTCCACCAGTAGACTGCAATAGGCTGATGATGATGATTGAAAATCAAAACGATAAACAGTTCCATGGCTGTATTAAAGAAGGCCTACGTTCAGCAGTGGACGGACCAAGGCTGTTGATTGATTGATTGAACGGCTCAAGTAGAAGTTACCAAACTTTACCATTTCACATACGATATTTACGCATGCAAACCCGCGTGCTGCAGCTGGTAACAAATATATCCGACTTAAAAACGTTAAAAAGCGAATCAAAACAAACATAGCGAACGTTATACGTTATTGTACAAACGAAGTAAACCGCAGACCAAATGTATTGAATTCCAAGAATTCGCCGAGCGAGCGTATTTCGCGTGCCTACACTATGTCGAAAACTGTTGTTTTCCTGCCAGCTGACACTCCCTACGGCAAATAATTCGAGTCGGCATAAAGCGACACCGCACAACGAACGGCGAATGATCAATTTATTTGTATAATATTAATGGGAACTAGTGTTGCCATGACAATTAACGTAGGAAGGATTCAGACAGCAGTTTGCCGGTTACATTCCTAATCCTAATTTCCATGGCTTTTCGTGGGTGTATTGAAATGTTTTATTGCAAAGAATATATACCTACCTGTTGTTCAGACTCAGATATTTATTTACATTGAATATTTTTAGAACAAAAAATAAAGAACTAACTAGCTTTAAACTTTCTTTCAAACCCATCCAGTAGTTTCAGAGATTCGTATCCATCTCTATTCTTTACACCTTATAAGTATTCTAATCATTCCGAATTTTACGATAAAGGAAAATATCGTGAGGAAACCTGCACACCTGTGTTGGTTTCCTCACGATTAGTGGTTATGCCCTCCCTTCCTGGGACGTGAATCCCAAACACTACGCCGACTCCGGGGGAGTTGTCGTCAAGGTGCACAAAGCAGCACAACGCATTCCCCTTTAAAAAAGGGCCTTATCACCCCTATTTAGGGGACAGAGGGCGTACACGATCTGTTGACAGAAGTTAGACACCAAAATGCGTATTAACGTGTGGTTACCCTATCCACTTTCAATCCTGCATGTCGCAACACCAACAAAAGCATTTCATTTCTGACCTTTCAGTCCGTTCGTAGATAAGTGATTTTATCAGCGTCCTAGTATTTGCAGTAAGAAGCCTATTCGTAAATATGAGCTGATAAGCGCCCAGCGTCCTTATCACCGCCGTATAAGGTTCAGTGTGTGAGAGCGCTTGCGACGGTGACCGTAGTAAGTGGGCGATAGGCTGTATGCAAACATTGCGGTTGCAGTTGAATAACAAAAAAAAATGCGGTTATGTATTTGTGCTGGATGCGAGAAGCCCAGGATCGATCAAAGTGGCGAACATTAGGAGAGGCCTATGTGCAGCAGTGGATTGATACGGACTGACGATGGTTGTATTTATGAGGTCGCGGATGTCTTCTTCATAACATCTACCTGCATGCCAAATTTCAGCCCGATCCGTCCAGTAGTTTGGGTTGTGCGTTGATAGATCACTATGTCAATCAGTCAGTCACCTTTGAATTATATATGACTGGCTCGGTGGCTCAATTGGTAGTGACCTCTGCCTTCTGAGCCAAGGGTCGTGGGTTCGATCCCCACACATTACAAACATTTGTGTGCATGAACATGTCTGTTTCTATTGGTCTGGGTGTTTTCTATGTATAATATGTATTTATTTACAAAAAAGAAATGTATCTAAGTAAGTTTATCAGTTGTCTAGTACCCATAGTACAAGCTTCGGCTTAGTTTGGGGCTAGATGGCGCTGTGTGGCCCAGCGTGGCATGTCTTGTGTTATTTATTTAATTATTTATATATATTTGGAATAGGATTATTATAGTAGGATTCTCCACGCGCCGTATGCCTCCGGCCTAGCCGTCAGTAGGCGTCGATGCAGCGGAAGCGCCGCGCGTTGCGACACCTGCCACACCGACTCGGCTGTTCACTCGAGTGCTGCCAAGGCACTTTCCCAACTATGTTTAATTTTAAAATAGTCATCATAAAATTAAACATAGTCATCTACCCTATTGATCAAGATCAAGTTTAATTTTCCATGTTATTTGATACCCTCCAGAAAGAACCATTAAAATCGGCCTTATTTGAGAAATCACAACAAAATTAATATGGAAAATGAGAGAGTAATAGGCCTTCAAAGTTCACCGGGAAAGTCCATTTCAAAAGTGTAAAATTGATCAAAAGACATTGCCCAGATAGAACATTCTACTATTCTTATCTACTAATATTATAAATCTGATAACATCTACTAATCTACTAATATTATAAATGCGAAAGTTTGTTTGGATGGATGGATGTTTGTTCGTCTTTCACGCATTAATTACTGAACGGGTTTTAATGAAACTTTACACTAATAAAGCTTTTACGTTGGGTTAACACATAGGCTATGTTTTATACGAATATTCACGCGGGCAGAGACGGGCAGCAGCTACTTTTAGCTACTTTTTCATATTTTTATATTAGAGTAGCGTTCAGTGGAGGCATCGATTTCATGCTGAAACCAAACAACATTAGACCATCAACATAGACTATGTGATCATATCCAAAAGACTATATCTAGACCAAACTGGATCACAAAACGAGCCACACATAACGACACCGCAAATAGATCTGTAACGATCGCAGTTTACTATGTAACCGATGACAATAAAACATAGTTTGTTTTCCATTGAAGCTATTCGTATCGCATAGTTGTTCTAAACGTGTGTTATAATAAACACTGAGGTAGCTTTTGCTCTGTGGGAGTTTTACGGGGACTAGATAAGTTTAGTTAAGCTCGCGTAGCGTAGTAGAGCCAATTTTTCATACATGTTGCATTTTTGTGGTGGTACGCGCATGTTTTTTTTTTTTTTTTATAGTGGCTCGACATAATGGCTTCCCTACGCCTGATGGAAAGCGAAAGAGAAGCCCAAGTCGCTGTGACAACGGGCAAGTAACTGGTCAGTTACTTGTCAGTTGCCACCGCCATGCCGGCCCAACCCTAACCCCCAACGAGCTCCGGATGTAAATTAAATGCTTTTGGCTGTGTTCCGTAACTTTTCTAGGGGTGAGCCTCTGGGAAACCTTTAGGAGTAGAATTTACCAAAATCCTTTCTTAGTGGATGCCTACGTCACAACATCTATAACATCCATCCGTCATTTCAGCCCGATACGTCCAGTGGTTTGGGCTGTGCGTTGATAGATCACTATGTCAGTCAGTCAGTCACCTTTGAGTTATACATTTAGATTAACAGAGGTAGGGCATAGCGAATCTTCGCTTGAATTGAGCCGCCCGTCCGGGGAAGGACCTCCACCCTATAGAATACCGCAGCCAAATGACCTCTGGGTCGTGTTTCTGCCGGTGGGTAGGGTTTCCGGAGCTCATGGGGGGGTTAGGGTTGGGCCGGCATGGCGGTGGCAACTGACAGGTAACTGACCAGTTACTTGCCAGTTGTCACAGCGGCTTGGGCTTCTCTTTCGCTTTTCAGCAGGCGTAGGGAAGCCATTATGTCGAGCCACTATAAAAAAAAAATGTTGTCAGTGTAAGAGTAATACACAATTAAAACGGCTGCATGCTGCAACAACAAATGAGTCAGTCACAATTATATTCCGAGCCGTAGGTATCCACCAAAAAACCATCAGCAACAGAACAGACACGGTACAAGCCATTATTAGCAACTTATTTATACTTGCACGAGCCGTTTCCGGATTCCGCGCCGACTGACGGATGGGCCGACCAGTTCTGAAAGCGCGACAAAAATGCACGCAGACATGTCGCGGACGAATGCTAGATCGTATTTCATGTTTCAACAAAGGATATGGGAAATTCATGGGACTGACATGTGTGGTACCTGATGTGTGAACCTGACGTGTAAACCGGCTGATTAAAGATTTTTTTTAGATAAAGGAGGCAGGCCTGCCCTCATCATCATCATCATCATCAGCCTATTACAGTCCACTGCTGGACATAGGCCTCTCCAGTTGTTCGCCACTTAGTGCAAACATCTGGAGGATATACCCATAGTCGCCACGCTGGGCAGGCGGGTTGGCGATCGCAGGGCGTAGCTTCTTGCTCCCGTGACGCTGCTGCCCGTCACCGGTCTTTAGTATTTAGCTACGCCTTCAATTGTGATGGTTATACCGCCACCAGTCGGTTGCCAGCGCCTCGTTTGTTATTCGGCAGGATGCACCACGGGCAGGTGAGGTTGGCTTGGATCGAAAAGATGA
Source organism: Conogethes punctiferalis (assembly GCA_031163375.1). Classification (NCBI taxonomy): domain Eukaryota; kingdom Metazoa; phylum Arthropoda; class Insecta; order Lepidoptera; family Crambidae; genus Conogethes; species Conogethes punctiferalis. Next base: position 64,556 of record CM062089.1, on the reverse strand, counting down.
TAGGCCGCTCCCTTACAGGCCTGCCCTGAAGAAGTGCTTTTTCATGGCTACAGGAGACAGGGAAGGCCCCCAACTACGTGGATGACGAACGTCAAGGACATGAAGGCTTTCGGATGACGACGCACACCAGCGGAATAAGTGGCGCCTCAGCACCAGGAGAGCCGACCCCGCGTAAAAGCGAGGCCAAAGAAGAAGATTGACAAAGGAGGCAGAGAGCGCAAGCGGCCCATTTGATGTTACCGCCGCTCATAGACTCTGCAATGCAATCGTCGCGTTGCCGCCAAAAACATAGACTTATGGCGAAATATGGAGTCAAGAACCTGCTAGTCAATTGAAACGAACCCTAAATCCTATGGAAACAAAAATTCTCATGGCAACCAGCATTCCCCCACAAACAGGTAACCAAATAATTGTAACGCAAACAAAACAGTTGCAAGCCGATACCCGAGGTTCAAGGTTAAGTTGGACACCGAACGGATGATAAACCGTTTGACTCGTATCAGTCAAAAACCCTCCTTCGGACAAAGGTCTGTTGTCGTAATCGTAACGTCTATCCGGTTCTCTTGAGTAAACTAACCACTATCAATAAACCTTCCCAATACAAGTAAGATACAACTTTACTTTTTATACAAGCTGATAAAAACTGTTACGATGGTCTAGTGGGGGTAAGCCTAACTGAAGGTCATGAGATCTTAAGTACAAGTCCGTTGACGGATAAGAATTTTAAGGACCTCCACCCTATAGAAAACCGCAGCCAAATGACCTCCGGGTCGTGTTTCTGCTGGTGAGTAGGGTCTCCGGAGCTCGTGGGGGGTAAGGGTTGGGCCGGCAAGGCAGTGGCAACTGACAGGTAACTAACCAGTTACTTGCCAGTTGTCACAGCGACTTGGCCTTCTCTTTGGCTTTCCATCAAGCGTAGGGAAGCCATTATGTCGAGCTACTATAAAAAAAAATACATATAAATAATAAATACATATCAGACAACACTACATACATTGCCCCCGATCCCAAAGTAAGTAACTTAAGCACTTGTGTTATGGGTATCAGAACAAGGAACGTACTACAAATACATATGCTTAAATACAAATAGAAACACCCAGACACGGAACAAACACAAATGTTCATCACACGAATGTTTTTCCCGGGTGGGGATCGAACTGAGGATCCTTGGTTCAAAATGCAGGAATCACTACCAATCGAGCCACCTATCCAGGATAAAGAATACAAATCAACGCCCCGTCTCTTCCCGTAGGTCGTAAGAGACTAAGGGGCTTGAGATTTACTTGCCCTCGCCGGACCAGGAGTGCCGGCTTATTGTCTTCTGCGGCTGACCAGGGCAGGCAGGAACGCGGTTGTGCTGCCCGGATCCCTGCAAGTAGCTGCCCACTGGCGACACAGTGCATTTAGTGAGTATAACCCTTCCGATCTGAAGGTGTGAATCCCACACACCACGCAGACTCCCCCAGATTCAGCATGGAGGTGCCAAATGCATTCCCTTCTATAAAAAAGGGACATGAGATTCCAGCTTCTAAGGCCTTGGTAGGGCTTACCCGCCCGACTGGAGACCATCATTTGCCTAAATGTCATCATCATCAGCCCACATCAGTCCACTGCTGGACATAGGCCTCTCCCAATACTCTCCACTTCGATCGATCCCGGGCCTCTCGCATCCAGCTCTTGCCAGCCGTCCTTTATGCTTCTTGCCTAAATGTCTCTCTATCAAAATGCCTATAAGATATTATAAAGGTTCCTACACACAGTGCACCCGGCTGCATAGAATGCCGCCGGCTTTGCCGCACAAAGGTCTCCTCGGTATTCGGCATAGCCGCTCGGCATGAACCCAGCGGCGTTGCCGTCGGCATGTGTGTAGGCTTAAGGCTGCCATAGAGGTAGCAAGTAATTGACTTGGTTACTCATCAGACTGTGCTTCTTTTTCGCTTTCCATTAAGCGAGAAGAGACCAACGCTATGCCACCATAAACAAAAAAAAACCCAACTACCAGAACAGGCCAACGAAACATTGATTACAAATGTTCGCATCAAATAGCAGAGGAGAAAGCAATTAACCTCTCGCGGCTGCCCAGCTGACCATTCGCATCGCTATCGTCCAGATAGCATTGTGCTTTTTGCCATATGCGTATAACGGAACGCGTGATACGTATCAGTTAGGACCACAGATATCTCCAATAGATACCGCATGTTCGGCATTTTGCTTTGAATTTCGCGAGTCAACTTCAGGTGGTACGAAGGGTATGCGGGGGACGTAACTCATTTCTCAAGTGATGTACATTTGTATTGTGAAATGTCGATAATTTTATAGAAAAATTACCAATCAGGTAAATAGTCTAATGAGGCTAGATTATGTCTGTATCACCTTTTCGGTATTTTGTGCAATAGCTACTGGATATCTATCTATGCATGCATAAAAATATATGTTTATATACAACTCTTATTATGGAAACCTAAATTCACGTCATATAGATTTGTTACTTTTAAAGATGGTATCTCGTATTGCAGGAACTGTAGATGCACACACCCCTAAATCATAGCTACTCGTACTACTATGTCGATAATAATCGTAGCTAAGAGGCACAGACACAGAGAACACTCGTGTTATGGATATCAGAACAATTTCGGTACCACAATAATCTATATAAATAAAAATGAATTGATGTTCGTTAGTCTAATTAAAACTCGAGAACGGCTGGGCCGATTGAGCTGATTTTGGTTTTAAAATGTTTGTCCAGGGTAGGTTTAAAAGGTAAAAATAATGGGTGGTACGAAGTCGGCCGGGCCAGTTAGTATATATTATTATGTACGTACTTAAATACTAACACCTAGACACGGAACAAACACGCTTTTTTGATTAGGTACCAAATTTAAAAAAACAGTATAGTTGTAAATATGGTTATGTAAAGCAATCACAGCAGTTTTTATTTACTCGTCTTCTATCCTTCATACAGTGAAAACTATCCTATGTAAATGTCTCTAACAGCAGGGTGCGGCATTTGTCCATTTTAATGTTCTTTCAGGACACTTTGGAAATCTAAAGTAGAAACAATAAAAATTTTCACATCTTGCATTATCGATATACTTGAAAGTAATACATTGCAACACTATTGTCAAACGTGTGTATGCTAGAAAGGGATAAAAATAGTGAAATTGGTAATGAAAGAAAGGGATCATGAAAAAAGACATCAACGCGAGCTAACATCTGTCAAATATTTTCCATCGTAACTTGAGCTCCGGCGCCAAGGAGTTCAATACTAAGATTCATACGTTTATGTTCTACAAACTATTAAAAGTGTCTCCGATACACACGGGTCTGACTTCTGGTCAGTACTGACCGTGGTACTGACGCACTTTAAGCGCATGCGTATTTCGCGCCTGCACTGCACAGATGTATTGCCTTTTGCCCGATATCGTAAATGCGGGATCTATTGGAGATATCTGTGGTTAGGACAAAGCGGAATGAGACGACGGCTCTGTGCACAGAGTAGTCAACGGTGACAGATATATTACTTAATATCTACTAAAGTACCTACTTAGGTACGTTAAAAATTTTCATCCTAGGAACTGAGTCTCATATTAGGTAAGTCAGGTCTAATGAAAAAAGGATAATAATAAAATACAAGACTTCCTAGACGATAATATTACATGGCCATAATGAGCTGCTCGCCTGCACTTAACAAATAATGTATTAATGTATGAAATGAAATGAAAATGAAAAAATATTTATTTACAATCACATTATGAATGTATGTCATCAAAAATATGATAATTTTGTATATTTTGAAAAAAAAAAAAGGCAAAATTAATGAGTTTCTTGCGGCACTTCTTATCATCAGGCCTCATCCTTATCACGTCGAAGTGCAAGTAGGGAAAAAAAGTTTGACGTGCAAAAGAATTTACTTGTGAATCTATTTGCAGAAATAAATTATTTTATTTTAGAACATTTTTAAGCGCGGCACCAGGATCTCGTGGTCTATATGCTGTGGTAACCGGTTAACATCCTGTTTGCCACCTTAGTGATATAAAAAAAGTTCCAAAAACTCCTAGTCAATCCGGGTCTCGTGACACCATCCGCATAGGCGCTAGACGGAGGGGCCGGGGTATTAGTGGGTATTCCCTCCCTCCTTTCCATCTTGAGGCAGAGTGCCGCCCTCCCGTTTCTGAGGGCGTCGTGAGTCCCACATACCCCGTCACTTCCCCCCATGACGGCGATGCGTAAATGCATTTTCCTCGACAAAAAAAAGGTTCCATAAACTCGCACAAAACATTTAGCCTTTACATTCATAGTGCGCACGGCTAAACTATAAACCTGTTTACCAGGATCCTTGTTCTCTGAAAGATATAATCAACAGATTTTCAAGGCGACAGTGAATGGGTTTTGTTGGATGAGCGCGCCCCTTCATAGTCTGATTGAGTTTAGATCAAGCGCCTAACTTGAATACTTATATTAAAAAAAACATTTACTTAATTAAAAAAATAACCCAATTATAATACAACATAGAAGATACAATGAGAAACATTTGTTATTTCCTCATTTTTGAGATATTTGACAAAATGATGTAGCATTAGCTTTTAAGAAATTCATACGCTTTCCACCTTTCGAATGTTTGTACGAATATGTGCGTGGTTCGCGAACATTTTTCCTGCACATTTGAATATTACGAAATGATGTTCAATCTGAGGTTTTCCCAGCACGCTACTAAACCAGGTTTCCTTCGTTCCAAAATTCACTTTCCTCAAAGGACATTTTATCTAGATAACTTCAGTTGTTTTTAATTAAGCATAACTATTTTTAAAATACATTTAAGTATTTAATGGTAGACGAAAGTAAGTGATTCAAAGAATAAGTATAAATGAATATGCTTATAGTTAATATAGATTGTCATCGATACGAGAATAAAAAAAATAAAAAAGTTTATACTTGATTACCCCACGACCCAGACATGTCAACACAATCGAAACCTCAAACTGTACCTAATAAATGTCAAGCTTGAGTACCGTTAATCATATTTTAATTGGCAGGTCACAGGTCAAAAAAGTGCCAAAAAATCACCAGCCAACTAAGTAACACCTAAAATCAAGTCAACTTGAATGAAGATAAATAGGTCAGTTATGCCGATAATACAATATCGGTGGCGAGCCTTAACCTCTGCACAATCGCACGGTTATCGGCACTGGGCATTGTGCACTATGCGTAAACGCGATAAACGTAACGTAACCAGCGGAATTGCAACCAGTTCCGTATGTTTTGAACTCGGGTTGAGGAAATGCCGATGAATTGAAGTGAAGCCAAACGTTAAACAAGTCATGAGGTGGATTTTCGATTATAAAGGCTGTACAATGAAACCAAGGAAAGTTATCCTTAATATAGGTTAACTAGACTAGATTTTCAATTAACAAAGGCTGTCAAATGACACCAATATGAGGGTTGAGACTAGGGTTGAAGACTCTACCACTATTACTTTGAGAAGAAAAATCTACTCTAACATAATATGAGTGCTATGAGAAGCTACGAGAACCTGCTAAGAGCATCAAAAGCCGTTTAAAGGATCATCAATGAAGAAAACAGCAATACTTTTTAATTCTTCTTTAGGTCATTAAAATAACTTGCCACACCGGACCACATAAAGAAATCTAGTCCCAAACTAAGCCGAACCTACTACTATGGGTGCTAGACAACTGATAAATTTACATCTAAATACTTTTTTCGTAACAGACCAACACAAACAGATATGTTCTACATATGTTTGTACTGTGCTGGAATCGAACCTGCGACCACTGTCCCAGAGGCATTGTACCACTGAAGCAAACTGGTCGTAAAAATACCAGTAAATAATACCAGAAGACACCGATTTATTAGCATATCTTGAAAGCGTTCGTCAATTTCACCGCGGATCACCGCATTGTAGCCTCTGTGTGCATCAATGACCTGCGCATTATCTTCCACTACCAAAATCAAATCCGGTTAGCAACTTTTCGATATCAGAATTCTTGGAAGCTAGTGTTCAAGTTTTGGGCTAACGTTACTCAAACTTTTTAATAATATGTACTATCATTTCTAAACATAGAATTTGTCTCACGCATTATTTTTGCTCCTGCCCATTTCTTGATATTCACTTGGTCCTCTTTTACGACACGGGATGCGATGAGGTGGTCCTGTTTTATGTTTCTGGCGACCGATTGGTGGCGGTATAACCATATTGGTTGAAGGCGGAGCGAAATACCACATGCCGTTGACGGGCAGCAGCGTCATCGGAGCGAGGAGCTACGCCCTGCGTTTACCAACCCCAAATGTAAAGCCTCCAGATGTTTTCCGAAAGTTGCAAATATCTGGAGAGGCCGATGTCCAGCTGTGGACTGCGATAGGCCGATGATAATGAGGTCTTGTTCTTGTTTTGACAATAAAACCTACTGAGGTTACCAACCCGCCTACCAAGCGTGGTGCCTAGGACAAACCCCCCCAGATGTCGATTGTCATTAGGCCTCCCCATATGTCCAGCAGTGGACTTTAACGTGCTGATGATTAAGATGATTAGTTCTAAAGGCAAAATATTAAAGTGTTACCATCACCTCCTTAATACATTCTTCTTTGAAAGAGGCTTAAAATCGGTTCAGATATGACAATTGTAGAAAAAATTAAAGTTTTACAGTAAGGCTCTTTGTTACTAAGCAAAACAAAAAGAATATTATAGTGTGCATTAAAAAAAATAAGTTTGAGAAGCTGTGCCTTCCCACCTAGAACAGTCCATCGGAGCATATTCGAAAGTCGATGCGTCACGTCTAATTGTGAGGCCTTAACTTTATCTTACACAGCACGAGCTTAATGAAACAGAAAAAAACCGTAATGCGAGTACATACTCGTATATCTCATAGAGTATCGCAACACATAGTGTACGTGTACTTCAGAGTCTTGATCATCGTCGTAAGGTTGCTGGACTTTCAGTCTTCTATCGGTTGCATTTTGGGGAGTGTGCTGCGGAGTTGTTTGATTTAATTCCGCCTGCCCTTTTTTACCATCGGACGAGCAGGGACACGGCAAGGAGACATCGCTTTATGGTCCAGGTTCCAAAAACTCGTACAAAGCGCTTCGCTTCTACATTCATGGTGCGAACGGCTAAGCTATGGAACTCTTTGCCGAAGTCCGTGTTCCCTGAGAGATATAGTCCTCAGATTTTCAAGGCGAGAGTGAATCGGTTTTTGTTGGGTGAGCGCGCTCCACCTTAGACTCTAACATCGCTTAAGATCAGGCCAGTTGGGGTCAAGTGCTACCCCATTCGAATATAAAAAAAAATATAAAAAAAACGTACGAATCTCTTTGGACATGGATAACCTTACCAGTGCTAAGTCTAGAGAACTTTACCTTTAATCCGAGTTTTTATCGTTTCATCGAAAGATGTATTTGCCAAATTATATATTTTTTCCTTCAGCAATACGATTCGGCTACAGATTTATTTGAATATCAGCGGAAATGACAGTGAACGTCATTTCCGTTCATTAAAACGTTTTTGACAGTATTATTTCTTATTGTGACAGCGTGCGAATGTATTGAAGATTGTCAAGTCAAGTGGTATAGTAAATTTTGTTACAATATACAGAAACAAATGAACGAATGAAAAATGAATGAGTCTAATTTGTGCCAAAAAACATAAAGATGAGGTTCGTAGCTTTTGTAGCGTGAATAAAACATATCTATATATTTACCTCTTCATTTTGAGCCGATTGTCCATAATGCCTAATCGGTCAGTATAGTGCTCACACAAAAAAACTCACCAAGAGGTCTCTGAGCATAAAAATAGGCTGAATGACCAATATATGAGAGGTAGGGCATAGCGAATTTTCGCTCGAATTGCGCTGCCCGTCCGGGGAAGGACCTCCACCCTAGAATACCGCAGCCAAATGACTTCCAGGTCATGTTCCTGTCGGTGAGTAGGTTTTCCAGAGCTCGTGGGGGGTTAGGGTTGGGCCGGCATGGCGGTGGCAACTGACAGGTAACTGACCAGTTACTTGCCTGTTGTCACAGCGACTTGGGCTTCTCTTTCGCTTGCCATGTCGAGCTACTATATTTTTTTTTTTAATAATTGTTGATAAAAGTCCACTGGCGTTAATATTCTTCAATTTATTGCAATTTGAAAATGACAAATTTGACAGTTGATCAATTAACAAATAATGTAAAAATCGTTCTTATTTCGAGGTCCGGTTTCCATCAACCAAAAAAAGTTAACGTTTAATCAGCTTACTTAATGTTTGGGAATCTCAGTTCCAAGCCAATACCGAAAATCTAGAACAGTTTTTGTCTACCATTTACCGATAACTCGTCTATACGGCACAGATTTCTTCGGCCTACGCTATTGGTATACATGTTAGGGTAGGTTGTTTTTTTTTCTATAGTCTATCATTGTCGGTAATGTCAATTGGCTCAGTCATCTTTGTGAAAGCATTCAGTAAAGGTCAACAACCTCTCTCGTATTGATGAAACTGTTGGCGTACGTAGGGTTGGCGGTTAGTAGTAGCACAATTCTTATTTTTATAGAAGAACAGCTTCATCATCATCATCATTGACTGGCTCGGTGGCTCAATTGGTAGTGACCTCTGCCTTCTGAGCCAAGGGTCGTGGGTTCGATCCCCACACATTACAAACATTTGTGTGCATGAACATGTGTGTTTGTATTGGTCTGGGTGTTTTCTATGTATAATATGTATTTATTTACAAAAAAAAAGATCTAAGTATGTTTATCAGTTGTCTAGTACCCATAGTACAAGCTTCGGCTTAGTTTGGGACTAGATGGCGCTGTGTGGCCCAGCGTGGCATGTCTTGGGTTTTTTTTTTTTTTTATTTATTTATTTATCATTAGTCTATCGCAGCTGGACATAGGCCTCTCCAGTTGTTTGCCACTTTGAGCAAACAGCTGGAGGATTTACCCAAAACCGCCACTTTGTGGGCAGGCGAGTTGGCGATCGCAGGGCGTAGTTTCTCGCTCCGGCTCCCTTCACGGTTATTTCGCCAAGACTACGGTGGTCACTAGCCTGTCTTTCGCCTTTCATCAGGCGAGGAATAGTTCCATGAGGCAAAGGATAGTGGGTGCTACATAAAAAAAAATATTTAGATGCAAAATGTCCCATTTACATCGTGACTGTGAAAAGTACCAGGAGCACATAGATCCGTGAGAAGTCGAAAACCAAAGTGTTTGGTCTTTTATGAAAATGTAGTAGAATATTAAGTAAGTTACGATGCAAGGGAGCGGCTTATCATCCTTTCGCTCCAAGCCAACCTCACCTGCCCGTGGTGCATCCTGCCGAATAAGAAACGAGGCGCTGGCAACCGACTGGCGGCCGGTATAACCATCACAATTAAAGGCGTAGCTAAATACCACTGACCGATATGCTAACAACTGGACAGGCCTTTGTCCAGCAGTGGACTGCAATAGGCTAATGATGTTAAAGTAAGCTAACCCAACTTAGACTTCCTACGTATCCATGCGCTCCTTGTACATATCACTCAACCTGTCACTGCTCATGTTACGACTAAAATTGGTTATTTTGCGACTAAACGCATAGTAGGCAGATAACGAGAGGTAGGGCATAGCGAATCTTTGCTAGAATTGAGCTGCCCGTCCGGGGAAGGACCTCCACCCTATAGAATACCGCAGCCAAATGACCTCCAGGTCGTGTTTCTGCTGGTGAGTAGGGTCTCCGGAGTTCGTGGGGGGTTAGGGTTGGGCCGGCATGGCGGTGGCGACTGGCAGGTAACTGACCAGTTACTTGCCAGTTGTCACAGCGACTTGGGCTTCTCTTTCGCTTTCCATCAGCCGTAGAGAAGCCATTATGTCGAGCCAATATAAAAAAAAAATAACGTTAAACCTATACGACGTTATACTGTAGTTAACTATACATATATTCTTTACTCGTTACTAAATGAACTGTCAAGTTTTTTTCTCCATATTTTCTTAACGGACCGACTTTTTACCAACTTGATTGATACTCGCATCTTTCAGCATCTCTCCCACACACAGTTTTTTTATCACTTAATTACCTATTATGCGTACCAGTTGTTACCGATTGATCGCATATGGCGGGTCAAATAAGCATTTATTATTTGATAACGCCCGTTAAAATTAATTAATGTGTTGTAAAAAATCTTTTTTTGGGCGATATCAAGATATGTTGCTATGGAGCGTGTGGTTAGTGAAATGTTTTATACAACGTGTGTCTCTTGATCCTTCCACATATTAAACGCAAATGTTTGTATGAAGCGATGTAAGGGAGCGTCCCGAACCCATCCTTTTTTCACTCCAAGCCCTTCCTAACCTGCTCGTGGTGCATCCTTCTGAATACCAAACGACGCTCTGGCAACTGACTGGTAGTAGTCAGAGTGATGTTTACAGCTTCCTATTGGTTTAACTTTTAACAAAGCCAAAATAATAAATGACTCTAGATAATTAGGGTATCTCCAGACAAACGAAAAGTCTAGAACATCACATACTCCGTTACTGTATCAAGTCGACTCGCTAATATATTAATTACAAGATCACAATCGGGCGACGACAATAACTGCAAAATATCTAATTACGATCTTCTTATTCATTTCCTCGCCCACTATACAATCGACAAAAAATTACAAGTATCTTCGACGGAGCATCATAGATAATAAGACGTAGCAGTACAGAAGGATATCTCTATAATAGAGCCTATAGATGCGCTAGAATAGTCCTAGGTTTATTGATTTATTTATACTTTATTGCATAACAGGCAGGCAAACTTAATGGCTTAATTGATTGGCTCGATGGTTCATTTGGTGACCTCTGCCTACTGAGCACAGTGCAAACATTTGAAAACATAAACATGTCTGTTTGTATTGGTCTGGGTGTTTTCTATGTATAATATGTATTTATTTATAAAAAAATGTATCTAAGAAAGTGTATCAGGTGTCTAGTACCCATAGTACAAACTTCGGCTAGTTTGGGGCTAGATGGCTATGTGTGGCCCAGGCAGCGTGGCATATCTTGCCAGCCGGTGCTAAGTTACTGGCCACTATGGCGATGACGGTGGCAACTGTCAAGTGATTGAATTGGGTACTTGTCCCTTTTTGCAACGACTTGGGCTTCTCTTTCGCTTTCTATAGTGGTTTGCTTTATCGATGAGTCTGAAGACCATTTGGCCAACGCCCTGGTGTACATCCTAGATACCGCCGGAGCAAAGAAGTTCAGAAAGACCAGCGCGAGCTCGGCAGAGAAGGTGGCAACATGTGATATCGGAGACTCACTTTGACGCCAACCTAGTAAGGAAGTAAATATAATTTGATAACCGGCAAAAATACTAAATACTTACTTACTTACTCCGCTGGCTCAGCGACCTGTAGTGGATCTTAGCCTCCAACACAACAACAATACGCCATTCTACCCCATCTTGAGCCAGCTCAGACTAGTTGCCGATCTGTAGCCCAAGCAGGTCCTTCTCCACCTCGTCCTTAAATACACTTAAATATAATCTAGGAAAATCTCATGCTGTTATGTACCTATTTCACAACGCATCATCGGTACTTCGTTACTCTATGATTGTAATTAACACAAAAATGAGCTATCTAATTTTATTCCCGCCTTGTATTAACTGATCACTATACTTACCGATCCGTAATTGCATTGGAAATGGAAAGTTACGCGAAATGTAGATACCAACCAAATTATGTGAACTATCTACAATGTTAAATGCGAAAGTTTAATTATAAAAAATCAATAAAAAATAATTGTTAAATTATAAATTATGGAACGCCCCACAATCATAGTTTACTGAAACTATTTATCAATCAGAAATGTTCTTTAAACGGGCAACATATTTTGTTTAATCATTTGACTGCCGAGAAATGAGACACAAACTATTGTTAACGTCGCATATAAGCGACAATGGCGTTCAAAAGATTAAATATGACTTCTCTTTTCTAGGTAGGTATTTACCCACGTATTAAACATATTAAAACTAGATCAAAACCGTTGGAATCTTTGACACTACAGTCAACCAATGCAGATTAATTTCTTTTCGGTTACACCAATACTTATAAGTTATCGAATTCGATTTCGTTTTCGAAATGTTCGAAAAACGAGGGGTATGTAATGAGCGTCTGTTTATGAGGAGCCCCCCTCGCCTGATGGAAACCTAAAGAGAGATCTAAGTCGCTGAGGCAACGGGAAAGTAACTAAACCCTCTTAAGTTGCTAACGAATTTTACAAACCCTGCCCTTACGAAAAGGAAGGCTGAGACAGCGGCAAGATAGTACAAGGGTTTGGTTTGATACGTTCATAGCCGAAATAGTTAAGCAAATTATATCGTTAATTACTACACACAAAGGCGTTACACATTTACGTAATTACATTAAAGCTTACACGTGCGTTTGGTGTTATGTTACAAATTTATACGTGAACTGACATGACCGTTTCACAAATTAGTTATTTAGTAACTATATTTGTCATTGTCATTTTCGACTGCTTTTGTCTGTTCTTAATCACACACAAATCAGATTACAAAATACGTTTATGTTTTATTAACTAATTACAAAAAAAAAGATGTTTGTCGGTCTGTAGGTTTCTTATTTATTACCAGCTGTCGTAATCTACTGCTGGACACAGGCCTCTCCAGCTTGTCGCCACTTAGGGCAAACACCTGAAGGCTTTACCCATAATGCGTAGCAGGGCGTAGCTCCTCGCTCCGGTGACGCTGCTGCCAGTCTTCCGGTCTATGGTATTTAGCTACGCCTTCAATGGTGATGGTTATACCGCCACCATCGGTTGCCAGCGCCTCGTTTGTTATTCGGCAGGATGCACCACGAGCAAGTGAGGTTGGCTTGGAGCGAAACCATGATAGGTTACATCCCCCTGGAGAATGTGTATATATCGAGGAAAACGGACTCAATCAAAGATTTCCACAGCTTACTCGTTCGCACTATGAATGTAGACATAAAGCGCTTCGTGCGAGTTCTTGAAACTTGCAACGTGTCGTTCTCTTCTTGCAATGTCCCTGCTCGTCCGATGGTACGTACAACGTTGCAGGCGGAATGATTTTCCTTTGATTTATCAATCATTGCGCAATTAACTTATCACTTTGGTAACGCCCCTATTAGTAATTGGTGTGGTCGGTGTTAATTTCACAATGAAGTCATTATTTTAAAATTAAATGAAAGATGTCTTTATTCACATAGACTTATGACATGTAGATAATTATGAATCGTCACATTATGCAGATACAAATCTTACTTCTTATTTTCTAACCCATTTTGTACCACTGCTGTGCAAAGGTCTCCCCCAAACATTTCCATAGTTCTCTGTCTAAAGCCAGCAGATACAAATACTAAATAAAAATTACCACCATGTTCGGAAAGTTGTTCTCTATCGAGAAGAACCTTAATAAAATTAGATGCTTGATAAAGTTAAATCTGAAAGACTAAACCCTATCCAAAAAGTATTTTTCTCGCACCCAGCACTTGCCAGCCATGTTGCTCAAATTGTACCCCTACATGACCTGATGCCGTCCTACGTTACGTTTTTTAAATAAAAAAAAAGAGCGTTCAGGATGACCTCCCTCCACCTGATGGTAAGCGGTCGTGAGGTCGAAATGTTAGGTCGACAGGCATAAACAGGACAAACCCACCGCGCCTGTCGCCCTCACCTTGAAGGCCCACTGAAAAACCGTTTCACGCCTCACCTAAGGAGCCCAGCATTGTAAGACAAAGGAACGAGGAACTCAGCCTCTACCGTCTGAATGTTTGCCGAGCTCCTCCTTTTTTTGAAGTCGGTTAAAAATGGATACCGCTCCATTTCTAACTGACTTTAAAAAGAGAAAGGAGGTTCTCAATTCAACTGAGTTTTTATAGTCGTATGTACGTTACCACATATCTCAAAAGGTTAAACTTTCTAGTAAGTGCCATTGTCGCCATATGGAAGTAGGTTTTTTTTTGTTTAAACATGCTGTTATAATGGATTCTCATTCTCTTATTAACAGCATGTTTTAACTAATAGAATAAATAGTGATAATGTATGTAATCAGAACACACGACTACAATGCGAGCTCGTAAATGCAGTTTAATATTTCAATCGCAGTAACCTGAAACTTGTCGCGGCGGCTTCCTTCAAAGGCCAACACGCCAATATATTTTGATCCGCAAGAGTAGCACGCCTTAATAGTGTTCGTTTTCGAAACAAGAAACCGTAGGGGTCTTCTTGACTGGTCGCTTGTATTTCAAGGCACATTTTGACCGAGTTTTTTACATCGTTAATGTAAGTTTATGTATTTTTGGTAAGTTGTATTATATGTTTAAAGGAATTATGAAGGTGTATTAGCGTGCTCCGTATTCCTAAGAGATATTTTTGGAAAAGATGCGATTGATGCGACACATACGCGCACAATTTCAACTTAATTTTTAGTTCCTAATTCATGGAATGACACCTAATCCCTTCTTCTTTTTATTTATCCTCCATCAAAAGGTTGTTTGGAAGAAATCTATCAAAATATATAAGAACGCTTAAATTGAACATTAACCCTTTAACTCCCGTTATTCAAGACTTAAAGGAAAATAAAATAAAAATAATCTATACTTATAATAAATCTGTAGAGAGGTCAATTCTGTACATGAAATATATTTTCAAAATAACTATCAGGGGGTGATTAGTGATCGATACTGATGCCAAAAATGCAATCAGTAAAATTTTTGTCTGTCTGTCTGTCTGTCTGTCTGTCTGTCTGTCTGTATGTTCCTTATAGAAACAAAAACTACTCGACGGATTTTAACGAAACTTGGTACAATTATTCTTCATACTTCTGGGCAGGTTATAGTATACTTTTCATTACGCTACGATCAATAGGAGCAGAGTAGTGAAGGGAAATGTTGGGAAAACGGGAGAAGTTACTCCATTTTTTAAGCTTCCGTCGCGTGTGCAGCCTTAATGGTTAAAGTTACATAGAAATTATGTATGACAGAAATATTTTACATAAAATTGACTAAAAAATATCCCGCAACAGCATATGTCTATCTTTTATGGTTGACTCACAATAACACGTGTAACTCCTGATAGCTTAGCAGTTCGGAGCATTCTGATTATATTTGTTTACTCTTACGTTTATAATACTCTCATTCATCCCTAATTTAAAAAAGTTATCATTATTACCTATTCAATAAAAAAAGAATCATAGAAATCGGTATAGAAACACCAAACTTATACATGAAATAAGCCATCGCGCCGTCGCACGTGAATACTGAATCATGCTATAAGGATTATTTTTGTGTAACGATTGCCGCGCTCGACACGGGTCGCGGCGGCGGTAGGGTATAAAAAGGCGGGAGGTCCGAGAGCTAGCTTCATTCAATATTTGGCTGTTGATGCGTTCAGAGCGATCGACCTTATTGACAGACAATAATTGATATTGAGAAACCGTGCTTATCAGCGCGACTTTTAGTGTTTAAATAGTTTATTTGAATTTCTTTTGTTGTTATATTGTAAAATATTCGTTCAAATTAAAAATTATTAAGCGTAGGTACTTTTATTAATTAAAGTAGTTATAAGTATTTATTTTTAAGTGAAGTAGGTATAGGTAGATAGTTTTGCACAGGCGTTTCAGCTTTATTTTCATTTCTTTTTTGTTGTGAGTACGGATGATGACAAGGTATGAAAATGAAGAAAATAATTAGTCCGTCTCTTAGATAATAAAAAAATATAAGACCCGTATTTTTTGTTTTGTCGAAATAACAAGAAAATACTTAGATATTAAAGTTACGGAGTGGGGGCTAACTACGTCACGTTAGAGTATATTTTGTACTCTAACGTGACGTCATGTGACATTTAAAATCAATGTATCTTCGTAAGTTTTTGAACAAGAGGCAAAATAAAAAATACGTATCCAATATTTTTCATTAATCTATCTGATGGACATTAAATTATTTTTTAGTCATCATCCCAGTTGTATATATCGCACCCTCCGGCGAATAAAGCGGTTATTGCAGAATTGCTATTTTTCAGGAGAAGCAAAAAACCGAAATCGGTGAATATCTCTGAAACTATAACTTTCAAATAAATGCTTTTAACTTTAATTGAAAGTAGATTTTTGATTGTACATAATATTTAAAAACTAAATTAATTTAATGGGAAATTCATAGATAAAACCTCAAAAATATGTAATACCGCATAACAATATTAGGAGAGACCGAGGGGAGTTGAAACAATTTTCACATTTTGTTTCATATAAATTATACTATAAGGAGAAATAGCTTGATATTAGTACCAATCGATAGGTCATTCTTTAAACTTACCAATGCATCACATAAAGAAATTGCAAGCGTAAAATTTAGTGGTGAAAAATCGACTTAACCGTAACAAGTCAACTTGTTTCAACTCCCCTCTTACCGAGGTAAGATGAAACAGAGGCTGAGGAGAGTTGAAACATATGATTTTGGAGAAGTATTAAGGGCTTTTAAATAAAAGTTATGATAGAATATAAAGATATTTATTTTAATTAAACTTTTTAAGTACGAAACAAACTTTTTTATTAATATTTTGTACTGATATATCAGTCATGTAGGTAACTATAGGTCATTCGTAACATTAATTAAAATAAGAGCAAAAAATAACAAAACGTTTTACGTTCTACAACTTAGACATTAATAATTATTAGCTTTCAGTCGTTTCTTAGGTATTACAATCAGTCTTGATCAATATTTCTTCAAATATTTAAGTTACTATATAATCTTACAAAAGTCAAAAATAAAAGTATTATGAAAATAAAAAACTTCAGTCTGACAAGCAGTTGTGGCAAACATAAGAAAATTCGCCATTAGTGCAAGCTTCATGAGCCCAGTTCTTACATTCCAGACACTGCACCCATTTTTCTTTGGCTTTGCTATTTGAAAATGGCTCTAAGCAACAAATGCAAAATGATTCCTCTTCTTCTTCTGCGCTATCTTCGTTTGCTCTTTGTTCCTTAACAACCTTGACTTTTTTGGTTTTAGTACCTGGTTTTGATTCTTTTCTTGGTTTTACTTCAAAGTGGGGTCTTTTCACCTTTTTCTTAGCCGTTCTAGCTGCTTCGATTGCAGCTAGTTCATCCTTTACGGGAGTGTCGGTTAAGATAGCGGATTTCACTTTGCGTCTATTTGTTTGAGTTCCTTTTCTTGGTGGAGCTTTTGGCAATGGTCTAAGAGTTTCAGGTGAGAATGGAATTGCTGTCACAAATGAAGTATCTCGTGATGTAGATGCTACTGGTATTATATCTTCAGTGGTTGAAGGCATTGTGATAGTATTAATCATTACTTCAGGTATCGTGAGGCCAGGTAAATTCTCTGGGTTTTCTGAAGACTTGGGGAAATCTTCTGTTTCATAGCTGTTTTGAGGAGGAGTAGCTGGTAAATTTAAGATTGATGGACTTGGAGTACGAGAATCACGTATAATACTATTTGTCAGGGGATGTTCATCACTTGTGCTAGCAGTACATGGCATGGGATCTTCACTTCTTGAAATTTCTGTTAAGTTAGAGCGGGATGGACCAGGACTAACGTCGACAAAGTTGGAAGTTGACAAAGGACGGTCAGTAATTTGACTCGGTAGATAATCAGCGTCCTGAAATATATCAGTGTTAACTGGCCAAAGTCCGGTATGGATAAATCCAGAAGATATATTGCGTGGAGTGACGGCTATATCAAACGATGTTCTCACTATTCCCGGAATATCATAGATGGTCATTACTTTTCCTGGATTAGATCGCATCCAATTATCGCAAGCAGTGTTAACTGCTTTTTTAACTGGTCCAAAAACGGTTCTGTCCATTGGCTGCAACTTATGGGTGCAGTGAGGTGGAAATGTCAATAGAATTATACCATTTTCCTTGCAAAACTCGATATTTTTAACTGCTGTGTGTGAAGCATGGTTATCTAATAACAAAAGTGCTTTATTTTCTTTTGACGGCCTAATTTGGTCTTTGAAAAATTTAAGAAATATATAGAAGTCTTCTTCTTGCATCCACCCTGAACCATTCGCTGTACCAATTGATCCAGTAGGACCATCTCGTATAAAGTGATCATTAAATCTTTTCCGCGGAAATATGAACATTGGGGGTATGTGATTCCCAAGGGCGTTTCCTGCTAGGGCTATAGTAACCAATGTTCCCCTCTCTGCGGAAGTCATGGCACTCACTTGTTTCTGTCCTCGTCGGGCAATGATGCGGTCTGGTTTCTGAACAGTTGTGATGCCAGATTCGTCAACGTTCCATATGTCCTTTCCTTGCAACTTGTATTTATCGACTACTGTGGTGTAATTTTGAAAAAAAAGTTGCACATTTTTTCTATTAAAACTTGTAGCTCGAGCGATACTTGTAGGTTGAGGTAGTCTCAGAGCCAAAACAGGATGACGTTTCATAAAAGATCGAAGCCAAACTTCTCCAGCCATTTCATGCTCAGTCCAAGAAGAAGGAATTTTTTTGTTATATTCTACAGCCAACCTATAGGCAAAAGTTCTGGCTTCCTTAGTGCTTAGCCCAAAGTTAGCAGCAGCGCAGTTTAACAAATAATCACAGAGTACCTTCTCTTCCGAAGCAGTAAAAACAGTCTTTTCGGGATATCCAACCGTTGGAGCAGTCACGGTCTCGTTGGCTTCGTAAGCAGTTTTCTTTTTAATATAGCGGTAAAGGGAGGTATGGTTCAAGTTGTAACTCGAAGCCGCGTCACGGAGACTTTTCTGTCGCAAAGTTACTTCTTCTGCTGCGAGATCATATATTTCGCGACTCGCCATACCTCTGTCAGTCTTCCTTTTATAATCAGTAGGCATTCTAAAACAATACAGACAAATTAAATCAACAAAAAATACTTTTTGTGTCCGGTATTTATTGAAGTGACTGCTGTCTGATATAAAATTGAAAACGAGGAGAGTTGAAACAGCCTGTTTCAAATCTCCTCAGTAGTAAAAATCCTCCCTATTTCAATTAAATCCACTGTCAAGAAATCAATATACGGAAATCAGTCGTACCGAATACAAATAATAAATCTATAGTTATAGAGCTTCCAAAACATATATATTTTAAAACAAAATACAAATCCCATAACAAAATACAAGCACCGTAATAAAACGTGAAAAACTTACTTTTTACGATTTTTGTCACATGGTACGCAGAACTCGACAACCGCGCGGCTTGAGCCACCGACACGAACTGACACGTCCGCGGGCGGAGGGGAGTGGTTAAAAAACGATACTGCCAACTCGCTAACGGTTTTTAGTTCTGAGAAATTTGTACTGTTTCAAATCACCTTTGTTTCAAATACCCTCGGTCTCCCCTATTGTTTTAGTCGTAGGGTGACATTACCACTTTATTCGCGGCAGCCTTCTATCAAAACTGCCCGCGCAGCGAGGCATAGCGACAGTATTCGTTAGTTTTTGGTGTCTATTCTATTGTGAGTAATAACTTCTTACCACTTTATTCGTGTGAAATTAAAAATAGGTTTATATTGTAAGCGTTGAATACTATTATATTCGCGGAACATTCTACGTAAACCATTACTGTAACAAGTGAATGCAACAACATTAAAAATATAGTTATTATTGCTACATTTGTGTTTTTTTAATTTTATTATTAAATTAACATAAAAAAATATGAATTACAACTAAATTAACTCTCATTAAGTCTAATTCCTATCAAAATCAGGTTTTTAAGCTATGCTTAGACCACAGCACATCGAAATACTTTACGGGGTTTGGGTCATTTTGGAGTCGTTTTAAATTTTGGTGGCCACTTATGGAAGTTATAATGTTCGAAAGAGGAATTCTATCGGATTTTAACGAAACTGGGTACAAATATTCTTCATACTCCTGGGCAGGTTATAGCATACTTTTTATCACGCTACAATCAATAGGAGCAGAGCAGTAAAGGGAAGTGTTGGGAAAACGGGGGAAATTTTTACCTGTATGTTTGAATGCACATCACGCTAAAACTACTGCATAGAAATAAATGCGGTTTTTACTAATGTATTGCTAGAGGTCTAACTTAAAATTTAAGTACCATTTTATGAAGTCTATTATTTTTAAAACGCGATATCCACGCGTGCGACGCCGCTGGCACAGCTAGTAAAAAATAAAATAAAAATAATTGTATGTGTGCAATAAGAATACACACGGTGCTGATCTTCTAATCGTTGATATTTTCAAGTTTACTGGAGAAAAATAAAGCTTACATCAAATAGATTGCGCATACTCCCTAAAATGAATCCTAAAGACCCTATCTTTTTTAACTATTGATATAAAAGTTTTGCAATTAATTACTACATGTGAACCGCTTCATATTAAGACATACAAAATACTAGTACTACTAATAGTACCTACTTTGTAGGAAATCAAGTAAAAGTACGTACCTTTATTTGATTTCATTTAAACAAAACAAACATGGCTGAATCACATGATATCAGCTGTTACCGTCACGGCCGCTATAATGAAAGGATTAACAGACTTCTAAGCTGCCGACGATCGAAACCGTTTCTAATTATCTAATCACAAAAGAAGATTTTTTATCACGACGGAATGTAGTTGCCAGTTTTTCTTGTCCGATACCATCTGATGACAAGATCAGCGCATTTAATAACGTCGTACTATAAATGAGCCGTGGCGCAGTTCATCACAAGAAAGTTAGTCCAGAATACGAATCCACTGAACCTGAATCCAATTTTGCAACAAATAGCATATAAATTCTTTTTAGTCGGAATAGGTTGTGCTGGTGGTGTGCGATGCTGGATGAGAGGAGTCCAGGATCGATCAAAGTGGCGAAAATTGCGAGGGGCCTATGTAGTAATAGGTTGACACACAACTGCAGTTAACCGATAAGATACATTATACTTAATGAATTTCAAATCTATAACCACGTTGGTACGAGTCGGGGATGTGAATTCTCAAAATATGATATACCTTTGAACGCCAGTAACGCTGGTACATACGAAAATAACAATAGGTTTTCTATAATGTCTCATTTTTCGGCGGTCAAAGGATTAAGAAGACAAACTCATTGATGATAATATTATAAGTCATAATAGATATATTATAGTTTAATGGATCGAGTATTCCACAGCGACCATCTTAGGCTAGATGATCGAATTATGTATGCACGGACATGCCGACATTTCTATATAGCGAATACGGTCTCAAAAAAAGAGTGTAACGACCCATTGATTAATTATTTATTGGAGTAGGAACATTTTGGAATGCAAAACAGAATCCAGTTTGTTTTTTCTGGGCGACACCAAAATTAGGCGATGGTAAAAACTGTTTTTGGAACTTGTTTCTATATAAATAGAAGGTCACACTAACTGGAATAGATATTTCAGTACGTTTGGTAAGTCATCATAAGCCTGCAAACGTCCACAGCTGGACATAAGTCTCCCTCGATGACATTTGTCATTTGGGAGATTACGCTTTAGTCACCACGCAGCACTGGCAAAGAGGGGAATTGGAGAGCCCTATAACCAGCAAGGATGTAAGGGAGCGGCCTATCATCTTTTCGCTCCAAGCCAACCTCACCTGCCCGTGGTGCATCCTGCCGAATAACAAACGAGGCGCTGGCAACCGACTGGTCGCGGTATAACCATCACCGTCACGATTGAAAGCGTAGCTGAATATCACAAACCGGTAACGGGCAGCAGCGTCACCGGAGCGAGAAGCTACGCCCTGCGATCGCCAACCCGCCTGCCCAGCGTGGCGATTATGGGTATATCCTCCAGATGTTTGCCCAAAGTGGCGAACAACTGTAGAGGCCTATGTCCAGCAGTGGACTGCAATAGGCTGACGATGATGATGATGATAACCAGCAGTGGACTGCGATATTAAGTATTTTAAATGAGGTACATTTAAGTATCAGACGATAAGATGCCCTTAGAAGCTGAGCCACTTTTTAAAAAGAATAAACGTTCGTTCAACGCATCCTCGTTCATATCCCAACACTCTCTTAAGTCGTTCCCTCATTACTGAGGATCGTGATCACAAGTTGATTTCACAGCCCTAATCAACTGTCTCCACTTGTCTCTGTCCGAAGTTGCCCTCACCACCTGATGAAATTTGTCCAGGGCAGTGGCTTCCTTCACTTGGTCGGACCATCTGGTTGGTGAGCGGCCGCGGGCTCCTTTTCCTTCCACGCCACCAACCACAACCAGCTTTTCGAGACTCTCAACACAATAAAAACAAAAACACAACCGTCCCACAAACCAGAGAGAGGGGTAGAGGTTAAGAGAGGTAGGGCATAGCGAATCTTTCCTCGAATTGAGCCGTCCGTCCGGGAAAGGAACACCCTATGCAATACCTAATAATAGCCAAATAACCTGTTGGTCGTGTTTCTGCCGGTGAGTAGGGCTTCCGGAGCTAGTGGGGGGTTAAGGTTAGGCCGGCATGGCTGTGGCAACCTGGCAACTGACAGGTAACTGATCAGTTACTTGCCCGTTGTCACAGCGACTTGGGCTTCTCTTCCGCCTTCCATCAGGCGTAGGGAAGCCATTATGGCGAGCTACTGTAAAAAAATTCAACGCATCCTCATTCATATACCAACACAACAAAACCAAAACACAACCGACCCACAAACAGGTAAACAAAACAACACAACGAGTTTATCAAAGTAAACATAAACAAACAACAGACTCCCACGGATTTAGTAACAAAAGTTAACACAAAGCGCATTTCCCATACAACAATTATAATCGTGTAATTTGGCGGGCGGGCTGTGACGTCATCGGCCGCTGGCCAATGCCAAGGCCTGTGGCGATGACCGCGCGGAATCCGGCGGGCGGTCGCCACACGCCGGGGAAAATTTAGGACAACTTTGAGAAAAAATTACTTAGCGCTCTTGTAGTGAGACGTCTCGAGGAATGTGCAACGCCATCACGACGGTGCTGTCCTTTTTTTATTCTAATAAGGTGGCAAACAAGCCTACGGCCCGCCTGATGTTGCGGTTATCGCAGCCTATGGACGCCTGCAACATCAGGGGCATCACAAGCGCGCTGTCAAACTTAACCCCCGGCTGCCGATGTAGTACTCACTCAACAAGCTCCGGAAACCCTACTCACCGGCAGAAACACGACCCGGAGGTCATTTAGCTGCGGTATTTTATAGGATGGTGGTACATCCCCGGGCGGGCGGCTCAAATCGAGCGATAATTCGATATTTTTTTTATAGTAGCTCGACATAATGGCTTCCCTACGCCTGATGGAAAGCGAAAGAGAAATCCAACGTGACAATAGTCGCACTTGGTCGGTTTAACACAGCATAGTGGCCTCCCGTCGCCTAATATAGGTGACAGAGAAACCAAAGTGGCTGTGGCAAAGGACGAATTCTTTAATTGCTTTAACTTTAACCGTTCAAAATATTTTCCTTATTATTCCTCATCAAATAAAATCTTTTGGTCAACCTACTCACGCATCGTCACTGACGAAACCATTTTAACCCTGAAAATTCGCCAATTGAGTGACTGAATGGCGGAATTTTCACTTCCCTTCAATAACCGAATAGTGTCAACCGGATATCCGGATGAACTGAGCCAGCCAATCACGTGAGAGCGTTCCGGCGAGGGGTAGGGCACGCAAAGTCTATGAATGGTTAACGGTATGCAAACGCCAATTTTGGATGAATAAGGGGAACTACAGACGAGGGTTTGGAGAAGCTTTAAGTCTCCGCTTAGCACATAATGATTCTTAACTGCATATACTCGTTTAGTTTAAAAATGTTTAAATTATTACAGTTTTTTAAACCAGAAATACTTTATACAAAGATGACAAGGATGCCTTGGCTACAAAAAAAAAGCTCTTTTCAGTTAAAACTACCCCTTTTTTTCATCGAGATTATGGTGAATAGGCACATATGGAGCAAGTTCCAAAGGTTCCCCGAGAGTTGTAATCATCCGTTGTTCAAGGCGAGTTTTGTTTGGTGAGCGCGCTCTATTGTAGCGATAGTGCTTACCATCAGGTGAATTGCAGTCAAGGGTAAACCCTTTTCAAATAAAAAAAAAGTTAAAAGAAAATCGCTTGCGCTAGACCTAAACCTCACTCGTGACTTAAACAGTTACTGGGTGTAAATCGTGACCGCGATGATTTTTTTGCGCTGCAAATCGAAATACATCGACAAGTAGACTGTAATTAAACACAAGTTAGTCACTATGCGAGTCAAAGATCAGACTGGTGGGGGTCGGTTAATAATTTTTGGGTTTGGTGAACGCCGAACTCATCACTAAAGTTATTATCGGTCCGGTCACACGGGCGCTTTTTAGTGTTAAGACACTAAAAAGTGTTCTAGGGACCTAAACGCGCGTTTTGGCGACTGGTCAGCGTTTGCTAACGCATCAATAAAGCGCCAATATGTGGCCAGCACTTACTGATAGTTGGATTACTAGTCGGCAGTTTCTCATCACTAAAGTTATTATCGGTCCGGTCACACTCGCGCTTTTTAGTGTTAAGACACTAAAAAGTGTTCTAATGGCCTAAACGCGCGTTTTGGCGACTGGTCAGCGTTTGCTAACGCATCAATAAAGCGCCAATATGTGACCAGCACTTACTGATAGTTGGATTACTAGTCGGCAGTTTCTCATCACTAAAGTTATTATCGGTCCGGTCACACGGGCGCTTTTTAGTGTTAAGATACTAAAAAGTGTTCTAGTGGCCTAAACGCGCGTTTTAGCGACTGGTCAGCGGTCATGGAAAGTTATGTCAAATCTGCGCAAATGACAATTGTCATTGCGGGAGGCCTATGACCAGCAGTAAACGTTTGTAGACTCTATATGAAATAGTGCGTTTATGTTATGGGTTTCATATCAAAATATGTTTTAATCAATGTACCTTATACAGTGATATAAAGATTTTTGATTAATTTTACACTTTTGAAATTGACTTTCCCGGTGAACTTTGAAGGCCTATCGCGCTCTCAATTTGCATAACAATTTGTTGTGATTTCTCAAATAAGTGTTATTTTATGGTTCTTTCTGGAAACCATCAA
This sequence comes from Conogethes punctiferalis, assembly GCA_031163375.1. Taxonomy (NCBI): domain Eukaryota; kingdom Metazoa; phylum Arthropoda; class Insecta; order Lepidoptera; family Crambidae; genus Conogethes; species Conogethes punctiferalis. The sequence continues at coordinate 39,571 of CM062089.1, read as the reverse complement.
ATTACTTTCAAACTATCACTGTGCAATAAGACATAAGAAATGAACCCATTAATGGAACAAATATTTCTTGTAAATTAAATAAAACATCTATTTAAGCATTTAGTAGCATAACCATAAATTCATAGTTCTTATCTTCAACAGCTTAGACGCATTAATAAAATACTTCCAAATCTAAAATGGAATAATTAATTAGTAACATCGTTAAATAAATCAGCATTTGTCAGTGTTATGTTAAAACTAAGCAGGTTGACGAAAACAGGATAATTATTTATACTAATCTGGCTGACATAGTCGCAAAATTAATGGCAATCATTTATTGATTGTTTTTGCCGGTAGGATTATCAATAAATTCGCTTTTCAAAAGTCGCAAGAGTTCCTCATCGAAAATACACTATTACAGTTATCAATAGGGGAGAAAAACAATGACTCGAAAAGATTTTTTTTTCTAGACGGGAATGAATTAAACCTTCATGCCGCCTCTTCACGGAGTGTGTGGGACTCACACCTCCCAAAATGGGAGAGCATATCCACTAAACCCCCTGTGTCGCCAGTGGGCAGCAAGTTGCAGGGACACGGGTAGCACCGAAGCATACGGCCACATCCCTGCCTGCCCTGGCCAGCCGCAGATGATAAGCGGCCGGCACTCCTGGTCCGTGGAGGGCAAATACCCCCCTACCACGGTGTGGCTGCACCGAAAAGAATAACTTAGGTCAACAAGTGTTTCAGCGCCCACACTAAACAAAACGCCCATACTTTATCTGTACCAGGAACTATCCCAACAAAATCTCCTTGCATGGTAACCCTACCGTTAATCTGTCTTAATCAGTCATCGTGGTTGCGCAAACGTTTACCTCTCTAGGCTATTTGTTATGCGACCGAATACCTACGGGCCCCTGCATATGTTAATCCGACCAATTGCCGTACGCTAACAGCATACAGAGGTTTAGAGCGAGATTTAATAGGCATGGGGTATCGACAGGTGTATTGCGAACTTTGCAAAGTTAAGAGGCCGAACAAAATTTGATACATTTGATTGTTATTGTCCGTTTATTTTTTACTAATAAACTAGCTGACCCGTGTCCACTTCGTTGGGCATAATTAAATGATAATAATAATAGATTACCCTTTACAATTTAACAAAAGTACATATACATGTATTAACTGGCTCTGTGGCTCATTTGGTAGTGACCTCTGTCTTCTGAGCCGAGGGTCGTGGGTTACGATTCCCGCACAGTACAAGCATTCTTGTTCATAAACATGTCTGTTTGTATGGGTCTGGGTGTTTATTAATATGTATAATATATATTTATTTACAAAAAAAAGTATCTAAGTAAATTTATCAGTTTTCTAGTACCCATAGTACAAGCTTCGGCTTAGTTTGGGGCTAGGTGGCGATGTGTGGCCCAGCGTGGCAAATTTTTGTATTATATGTAGCAGACACCCAGACCTATCCAAACAGACATGTTCATGCACACAAATGTTCGTAACGTGCGGGGATCATACTCACGACCCTTGGCTCAGAAGGCGAAGTCAAATGTCGCTTATCATCAGGCGAATTGCAGTCTTTATTATTTTAAATCTAGGTGTTGACTACGTTATCCAGTCACATCACTACCACGCTAAGTCGCTTCATCAAACGACAATAGATACCAACATCCTGATAAAGTAGCCTCGTCCCGCTACCGATCAACATAAATGCCTGTTGAGTAAAAGTGCGTGGAGGCATGCCAAATATATCCTTAGGCTTACAGTGACGCATTGTGGACAGAGTGCAATACAAAATGGTCTATTTTGATACACATCATCATCATCCTGTTACTATCCATTACTGAACATAGGGAATTTGCCTTCGGGATACAAAGGAAAGACCAGCGCCACGGCGTCATATATTGAGCATTTTGTACTTTTCGGTTTTTTTTAATAGTAGCTCGACATAATGACTTCCCTACGCCTGATGGAAAGCGAAAGAGAACCCCAAGTCACTGTGACAACGGGCAAATAACTGGTCAGTTACCTGTCAGTTACCACCGCCATGCCGGCCCAACCCCAACCCCCCACGAGCTCCAGAAACCCTACTCACCGGCAGGAACACGACCCGGAGGCTGCGGTATTCTATAGGGTGACATATTATTGCGAATTTATTTTGTGTTAGTTTAAGATTTAGTGTATGTTTCGAGATGTAAGGGAACGGACCCATCATCTTTTCGCTCCAAGCCAACCTCACCTGCCGTGGTGCATCCTGCCGAATAACGAACGAGGCGCTGGTAACCGACTGGCGGCGGTATAACCATCACAATTGCAGGCGTAGCTAAATGCCACGGACCGATGACGGGCGGCAGCGTCACCGGAGCGAGAAGCTACGCCGTGCGATCGCCAACCCGCCTGCCCAGCGTGGCGATTATGGGTATATCCTCCAGATGTTGGCCCTGAGTGACAAACAACTGGAGAGGCCTATGTCCAGCAGTGGACTGCGATAGGCTGATGATGATGTATGTTTCGCAATAAACATATTTTCTTTCTTTCTATCTTTCTAGACCACGCTTGGCAAACGGATTGGTGACCGCAGTAGGTCTTACCCAGGTAAACGCGGCTGCCCGTTTCCTAAGCTGTTGTTCCCATAGTCGTCTTCTCCGACACCCAAAGGATGAGATGCGGTGGTTTTATTCTGAATCCGGATACTATACGAACAACCCTGACTCTCTAGTCATTTTCGCCCCACCGGGAATCGATCTCGGACCCTCCGGGCTGCCGTGATTAGCCCAATGGCTCCATCAAGATAATAGGCATTATGAACAAATTACCCTCTATCGATTCGCACAGTCAAGTAAAAAACAAACCAGCTGAAATTCTTGCAAGTTATTTTTTTTAAATCGATCAGACACTACGACTCGGCTTCCCCAATGACTATTGTCATTTGGAGGATTTGCCTTAGTCACCACGCTTGGCAGGCGGGTTAGTAAACGTAGTAGGTTTTATTTGTACGCAGGTAAACGCTACCCGTTCTGAAAACAATCTGATTGGCTGAATTTCTCGCTAAATTTAAAAATTGAAAATCAAACGGGCATTACGGCAGGCGCTATGCGCAGTGCGCACTGCGGCACCGTAGCGCTCCGGCACATACTTGGCATGCTTCCACGCAACTTTCGCCCGCGGCATTAATATTGCATCGGCTGGAGGACTGCTTTGTCAGGCGCGGCGATGTCGGCGAGTAAGTGCTGCTCGAGCAATTTGGCGTTTCGTTTGAAGAATTTGGTAGACGATTCAATCAAGCATTTAAAGAAGATGGCAGTGATCGGTTTTTATACTTTCATAAATAACTAGCTAGGCAGCTGCTTACAATACAGCTGTAATCCCGCTAATATAAATATCTCTTATGTTTGTTTGTGTGGATGTATAGATGAGTCATCATCATCAGGCTAACGCAGTTCACTGCTGGATATAGGCCTCTCCAGTTGTTCACCAAATTGGATAAATAACTGGAAGCTTTAACCATAATCGACGAGCTGGGCAAGCGGGTTGACGATCGTAAGACGTAGCTCCCCGTCATCAATCTGTGGTTTTTAGCTACATCTTCAACCGTGATAGTTACACCCTGGCAGGTAGCCCCTTCGTTTGGAACTAAAAAAAGATGTCGCTCCCTTACATAGGGATGTAATGGAGCGACATCTTTTTTGATTGGCTGAGGGTAGCTCAAACATTCATCAAATGCTAAGTAAATAACCCTCTATCGATTCGCACATTCTAGTAAAAAACAATTTGATCGGCTGAAGTTCTCGCTAAATTTAAAAATTGAAAAACAAACGGGCATTACGGCAGGCGCTATGCGCAGTGCGCACTGCGGCACCGTAGCGCTCCGGCACATACTTGGCATGCTTCCACGCAACTTTCGCCCGCGGCATTAATATTGCATCGGCTGGAGGACTGCTTTGTCAGGCGCGGCGATGTCGGCGAGTAAGTGCTGCTCGAGCAATTTGGCGGTTCGTTAAAGAATTTCGACGCTTCTGAATACTGGAGTGATTGGTTCATATACGTTTATAAATAACTAGCTGCCTAGCTGTAATCCCACTAATATTAATATCTCTTAAGATTGTTTATATGGATGTATAGATGTGTCATCATCAGCCTATCGCAGTTCACTGCTGGATATAGGCCTCTCCGGTTATTCGCCACATTGGATAAATAACTGAAAGCTTTACCCATAATCGACGAGCTGGGTAAGCGGGTTGACGATCGTAAGACGTAGCTCCCCGTCATCAGTTTGTGGTTTTTAGCTACATCTTCAATCGTGATAGTTAAACCCTGGCAGGTAGCCCCTTCGTTTGGAACTAAAAAAGATGACGCTCCCTTACATCCCTTAGCTCGAACATTCATCAAATGCTAAGTAAAAAACCCTCTATCGATTCGCACATTCGAGTAAAAAACAATCTGATTGACTGAATTTCTCGCTAAATTTAAAAATTGAAAATCAAACGGGCATTACGGCAGGCGCTATGCGCAGTGCGCACTGCGGCACCGTAGCGCTCCGGCACATACTTGGCATGCTTCCACGCAACTTTCGCCCGCGGCATTAATATTGCATCGGCTGGAGGACTGCTTTGTCAGGCGCGGCGATGTCGGCGAGTAAGTGCTGCTCGAGCAATTTGGCCGTTCGTTAAAGAATTTCGACGCTTCTGAATACTGGAGTGATTGGTTCATATACTTTTATAAATAACTAGCTGCCTAGCTGTAATCCCACTAATATTAATATCTCTTAGGATTGTTTATATGGATGTATAGATGTGTCATCATCAGCCTATCGCAGTTCACTGCTGGATATAGGCCTCTCCAGTTGTTCGCCACATTGGATAAATAACTGGAAGCTTTACCCATAATAATCGACGAGCTGGGCAAGCGGGTTGACGATCGTAAGACGTAGCTCCCCGTCATCAGTCTGTGGTTTTTAGCTACATCTTCAATCGTGATAGTTATACCCTGGCAGGTAGCCCTTTCGTTTGGAACTAAAAAAGATGACGCTCCCTTACATCCCTTAGCTCGAACATTCATCAAATGCTAAGTAAAAAACCCTCTATCGATTCGCACATTCGAGTAAAAAACAATTTGATCGGCTGAATTTCTCGCTAAATTTAAAAATTGAAAATCAAACGGACTTTACGGCAGGCGCTATGCGCAGTGCGCACTGCGGCACCGTAGCGCTCCGGCACATACTTGGCATGCTTCCACGCAACTTTCGCCCGCGGCATTAATATTGCATCGGCTGGAGGACTGCTTTGTCAGGCGCGGCGATGTTGGCGAGTAAGTGCTGCTCGAGCAATTTGGCGGTTCGTTAAAGAATTTCGACGCTTCTGAATACTGGAGTGATTGGTTCATATACGTTTATAAATAACTAGCTGCCTAGCTGTAATCCCACTAATATTAATATCTCTTAAGATTGTTTATATGGATGTATAGATGTGTCATCATCAGCCTATCGCAGTTCACTGCTGGATATAGGCCTCTCCGGTTATTCGCCACATTGGATAAATAACTGAAAGCTTTACCCATAATCGACGAGCTGGGTAAGCGGGTTGACGATCGTAAGACGTAGCTCCCCGTCATCAGTTTGTGGTTTTTAGCTACATCTTCAATCGTGATAGTTACACCCTGGCAGGTAGCCCCTTCGTTTGGAACTAAAAAAAGATGTCGCTCCCTTACATAGGGATGTAAGGGAGCAACATCTTTTTTGATTGGCTGAGGGTAGCTCAAACATTCATCAAATGCTAAGTAAATAACCCTCCATCGATTCGCACATTCGAGTAAAAAACAATCTGATTGGCTGAAGTTCTCGCTAAATTTAAAAATTGAAAATCAAACGGGCATTACGGCAGGCGCTATGCGCAGTGCGCACTGCGGCACCGTAGCGCTCCGGCACATACTTGGCATGCTTCCACGCAACTTTCGCCCGCGGCATTAATATTGCATCGGCTGGAGGACTCCTTTGTCAGGCGCGGCGATGTCGGCGAGTAAGTGCTGCTCGAGCAATTTGGCGGTTCGTTTGAAGAATTTTGTGAACGCTTCTGAGGACTGCGGTGATTGGTTCGATTGCTTATTAATAACGAGCTGTAATGCCACTAATATTATAAACGCTAAGTTTGTTTAGATTGATGTATAAATGTATGAACAGGTGTTAATTGATTGATGATTGACAAAATGACGCAAAGTCGCCTTAGATGGTATGGCCAAATCACGAGACGGGACGAAGACCATGTAGTGAAAAGTGCACTAAGTTTGCTGGAACTAAGTGAGGTAGAGGGCGCCTGCCATCGACCTGGTGGTCAAACATCGAAAGAAGCCTTAAGAAAGCCCAATTGCCAAACCCGACCCAGGAGAGATCAACCTGGCGCCGTAGAGTGAGAATACAGATAAAAAAATAGAAGAAGATGATGGACGGATGTTAATTCGTCTTTAATGCGAAAACGACTGAACAGATTTTAATGAAACTTTACAGTGATGTTTGTAGCTCATACATCCGATTAACACCTGTGTGTTATAGTGATGACACCATAAAACGTCAAAGTTACTACATACGTAACTAGTTCAAAAGTTGTATTAAAGTGGCATAGTATTGGTACATATCTGATGAATTAATTAAAAGGCATTTATCTTTAATTACTATAATTTATCTCGTAAGAAAACTTATTTAAAAGGTATGTATCCGTTTAATTTGTATAAATAAGACAAAACAAATATACGAGAGCATTGCCTCTGATCTTAAAATGATCAGATGATTTTGCACCCAATAACTTTTACCATAAATTAGCTCAGGTTTTGATTATGGGGCGACGACCACATCGCAACCAAAAATATATTAATGGACCCTATAAATGTAAGTGGGCAGGGACAAGCCCCATTCAAGTAAGTATAACTGGAGATATGTAGGCTGTAAAAGTAAAGTAGTATGATTTGGAATTTTAAGTTAAAGTGATAATACCTAAATATCAACACATTAAAAGCAAACAAAAAAAAACGGTTGTAGCGAACTTACTAAGTTACTTATGAAGACAAAACTTACCTAATGATCTAAAAGGTCCAATACCCCTGTAGAACGAAAAGCAGTCTTGACTTACCTGAAAAAAAAAAACAAAATTAAAGTTACAAACATACTTTACATAGTGAAAGAATAAAATTCAAGGCCTAATTCGGTTAATAAGTACTTTAAGTTTAATCAATCTAAAAATTAAATACCATTCAACATTAACTGTTTCATATTTATTTATCCATCATCAAACCATAACTTATCCGAACGAATTTCACTACTGGACAGGATTCCCTCAAACACTTTAGTAAGTATATAAAATTAATGATTATGATGACGATATCTTGAATCTTACTAATCAAGACACTCGAAAACAAATCAGCTAAGTTCCTACCAAAATACCTGGCGATCCACTTAAGCTCTTCAGTTGTTTATATCGCAAAGGTGGCAAACAAACCTACGGCCGCCTGATTTTAAGCGGTTACCGCAGCCTATTGACGCCTTTTTTTAAATTTTTTTTTTCTGCCGGGGAAAATGCTTTTAGCTTTTAGGCATCCCCGCCGTTCGGGGGAATACCGGCGGGGTATGTGGCTCACACCATCCTCGAAAATGGAAAGGGTGGCACCCCGCCTCAAGATGGTAGAGAGGCAGGGAATACCCACTAAAAACCCCGGCCTCTTCGTCAAACGCCATGGGGTTGTGTCAGCAACACCAGGGGTATCCATCACACTGTTGGGGCCTGTCATGACCAGACCGCGTCGGTGATGTCTTGGTGTACATATTCATAGGACCCTCGACACCACCTTTAAGGCGCATGACGAAGGGGCCGGGGTTTTTAGTGGGCATTTCCTGCCTCACTTCCATCTTCGAGGCGGGGCGAGTCCCACATACCCTGCTGCTCCCCAAACCAGCGGGAAAGCCTAAATGCATTTTCCCGGGTAACACAAAAAAAGGGGTATCTATCACCCAGTTGCCCAGCTTAACCCCCGGCTGCCGATGCAGTACACACCCCACTAACTCCAGAAACCCTAAACCGGCAAAAACAAGACTTACACCAACCCAAAATTTGTTACAAAGTGGTGTGATTGGCCCTAAGAGTAATCACAATTTATAACTACATTATGTAGATCCATCTTCCTTAATCCGTACTACTTATTCCCGCTGGTAATAAAAAGTCTAAAATGGAAGGCCCTAGAAGATGCCTATTCATTATTCCCTTAAAGGTCCAAGGTTATGACGTTAAGAGCGCGCATACAGAATTCGACGTATTTGCGGCGAAACTGGTATTTTCGGACGAGCTATTATCATACAAAACGATTTTTTTAAAATAAGAAACATAGTTTTTTATATAGATAAAGTCTTCAAGCAGTGCGTAGGCTAGATAAAATATAACATTTACTAGTATATATTTGTCTATCAAAGATCTCCCGTAAGCCGATTCGCAAAAATGCGAGTCAGAGTCAATTTCGAAAGTCTTAATATCAATTGCATTACATACATATGTTTTAAATATATGTTTATACAATAGCTTATATGGTCTTTTAGTGCACTAGATAAAAAAACTTTCAAAAATGTGTTATTACATTGCCCAAAATAATTTTTCAAAATAAGCTCAATTCACACTTTTCAACAGTGTTTTTCTAGTAGAAAACACTGTTTCTTTTAGTTGAAATTTTGTGTAAATGTAAAAGAAGTGTTTCTTAAGTGCACTAAATTTTTATTTTATTAATATTCTATGCCTGTTATTTTATACGATTTTTTTAAAAGTGACTATAAAGCCACGCGCGCGACGCTTGCCGATTCAGTCCAAATCGGGTCATCCCAGAGGGAGGACGTGCCGCTCGCTGCTCCGCTCACGCACACATACGCACAACCACTTTTATGAGCGTATACCGCTCTGCGCGCGTGCAACTCCACGAGTTTGATACTTTGTAATATTATTTTTGTATGGAAAATTTATTAAGTTAAAATAATGTACTAAATTAATGAAATGATTTAATGTTTAGTCATGAGTATCAAATACAAACATCAGGATTATTATAATTATTATTATCTACAACCACATTTGCTAAATATTTCAAAAAATTAATATGATATTTTTTATTAGTTCACTAATGAAGTTACAAAGTAAGGCTATTCCAATGATTATTATTATGCTCGTTAACATCAATGGTCAGAAACAACTTCCATGAAGAAACTGATAAGGAGATTAATTTGAGTTGGAAGCATTTAAGGAATCTACGTCACATGTTCACGACTATAAATAAAGGCATACAATGAAGCTGAAAGTCCTAGAAATCCCATAGTCGAGTTATTATTAGTAAAATTATATGTGTAAAGATGGATGATAAAATGTTTGATGCACGAAATTGATCTATTTAGATTTAGATAAATCGATCTTCGAATCCAATTTTGGAATTGTCGCTTAATTGTTTAGTGTGGAATAAGTGAATCTTTGTGTCACAATAATAACAAGTATCTAAGATTAAAATTAAATCGATCAAAGTGGTCAACAATGGCAGAGGCCAATGTCCAGCAGTGACCTGTGAGAGGCTGATAACGATATGAGATTACTACTTTCATTCAGATAGTATTAGAAAGAAGTAAAAATTATATTTTATAGTTTCAAAATGTAAAACCAAAATGCAATATGATAGTTGTGAAATGTATGGCCATTACGGTTACTAGGGGTGATTTTAGAGAAAAGGCTGGTAAGATACGGATATTTTACGGTAACTTATTTACATACATTACGTTAAAATTACCGGCTACGTATGCTGAATGGTGGTATGGCGACGAGCAGGGCGAGCATGTAACTTGCAGTATGCAAGTCGCAAGGTGCAACGTTGCCAATGAGGGTTACCGTTTTTGTAATCACCAGAGGGCGCCACTGTATAGTGAGGTCTTCGGGCATAGCTGTTAAGGTTTGCTTTATGCATGTGATGACTGTTTGTTCGTTATAAGAAGGAAGACATAAGTTTCCAAAAGGCAAAACTGTTTGTTAACAGTTAATAAACAAACCAGTGAACTAGCTTTTCTTTCAGACCGCTAATTTTTACACCTCATTTTCTCGGCTCCGCTTTTAAAGTGCAGATAATCACTGAGCCGTGTCTCATATTTTATTCGAAAATTAATGCCAGCTATGCCAAAATTGCACAAAATTATTTAATTTTCCGAAATAAACTCGTTTAAACCCACAGAACCTATGTAATTTGACATTTCGGATACCTCACGCTACACTAGCACCTCTGGTGGCGAATTCACACGCGATATGTTCGCCCTCATTAGTGCAGCAGTTTGCCATAATAGGTATTGTTATTTCTTTTATTTGCTTCGTCGCCGTTATTGGTTATTATGTTAAATTCGAAATATTAATAGGTAATTAATTAATTCAGTTTAATTTCCAAAATGTCGATTTTGGGGGAAAAGGTAGGAACCAAAATTGTTCGGAAATTGACTCTCTAGAACTTTGTTTCTTTTCATTCATGCCGTAAAAAGTACAACATAGGAGATAATGATACAGTTTTGAATATATCGCGGTTTGCAAGTTTTATTTCCAAAATATCGATTATAGGGGAAAAGGATGGAACCAAAATTGTTTAAAAATTGATTTCCTACAAGTTTAGTCTTAAAGTAGAAAATAAACGAGATAATGACAACATTTTTTACTTGCTGTTGTATTTAATTTTATTTTCAAAATACCGATCCTAGACAATTTTTGAATATACACAAGAGGACTCACCATACCTACCTATTCAGATAGCTCGCCTTTGTAACCTGTCCATTGCATCATTTATAAAATTGCGTAAAAGCAGTATTCTACGCAAGATTTGTGCCTTATACAAAAAACAGCGCTGGGTCAGTCGTGATATATTCTTTCAGAATCAGGTTCAGGACACCTATTTTAGAGAATGCTGCAGTAGTCAATGACTCCTTCAATGTAACCCTTAGGATTCGGGTCACGACTAATATTCATCCCGAGAATAAGTGATGGATTGGTCAAGCTGGATAGGAACGAGATTTTAGTTGTTGTAGGCCATCTGGGATTTCTGCTACGAAACACAAGCACAACTTTCAGCACAAGCATCAAGAGAGGTAAGGCATAGCGAATCTTCGCTCGAATTGAGCCGCCCGTCCGGGGAAGGACCTCCACCCTATAGAATACCGCAGTCAAATGACCTCTGGGTCGTGTTTCTGCCGGTGAGTAGGGTTTCCGGAGCTCGTGGAGGGTTAGGGTTGGGCCGGCATGGCGGTGGCAACTGACAAGTAACTGACCAGTTACTTGCCCGTTGTCACAGCGGTTTGGGCTTCTCTTTCGCTTTCCATCAGGCGTAGGGAAGCCATTATGTCGAGCCACTATAAAAAAAAAAGTATACATGATCTCTGTGATCAGTGCATAGGAGACTTAGGACCTTAATTCAAATTGACAAATTGTTTACAAAATAATCTTTTTTGAATGATGGCAACCAGCCTCTTTGTGAGATCCATTTCTGCCGAGTGAAAATAAACAAAGTAATTTTTACAAGTTAAAATATAAAACGGGTTAGAGTTATATCGTGGCAACCACGGAGACTGCTCTTTCCTTAAATAATAATACAAACACCTAAACACAGAACAAACACAATTGTCCAGCACACGAATGTTTGTCCTGGATGGGAATCAAACTCATGATCAGAAGGCAAGGAAAACACAGTAGGGATTATTGATTTTTATAAAGCAACATTAATAATGTCAATCACTCACACAATACCTTTGGATAGGTAAGTACCTGGTACATATAAAGATAGAAAGACAAAATATTGTTATATTTTTCTTAAACCTTAATTAATAAGCACTTAAGAATAATGTACTCTAAAGTGTTTAAATATATTTAATAAGTACGCACCTATACTACACTAATAAAATATTGAGCAATAATAGAATGTTCAAATAATTTAGTTGAATAATAAATTGTTAAGTATCAAAATATGTTTGTCTCCGACAGTTAGTGTCCGACACGCTGCTCACCCACACAGACACAAATGATGTCTATGTGTGTTTCGGAATCGGCTCCCGCGTGCGTTTCGAGTTGCTTAAAATTGTATGCGCGCTCTTAAGGAAATAAGGATGCGGGCCGCGATTTCCATACCTGAACGACAGCTATTAAGGACAGAAGGACTCGGCATATTATGCATGAAGGAGACATAAGATTGTGTACCTATGCTTGAAGACGAAAATTATATAAAAACATTTTTTACATCTATTTAATATATAATATTATATATATAATTTTTATTTAATTAAGACGACAACAGCTTAAAAATTTGGTTTACGAGAAAAATTTCAAACAAAAGTTTTTGAAAAAAGAAAAGCTAAAGAATCTGTTTATTTTTAACCCACCATTAATTTTTTTTCCTGTAATGTCTGCGTTTTTGTGCTGTAAAGAGTTTCTATCTAATATTTCGCAAAGTGAGCGGTTTTATTTGCACTCAGGGAAACGTTGCCCCTTTTCCTGATATTTCCTATGTGGTATTTTAAGACGCTCACGTCCAGCAGTGGACGTTTACAGGGTGATGACGTTTAAAAGATTCAATGTACAGACTTTTTTATTATATGTATTGATAATTTGGAAGATCTATCAGTGTCACCTCCTTTTGATGACACTGACATTGTGACGGCCGTGGCATCGGTTGCGTCACACCAAATACGAAGTGTTACGTGAAACGAAGCAATTGGTTACGTCATACATTTTGATTTGTAGGTACGAGATTGATTTGACTCGTCAGCCACTAAACGGGCGTGTCTTTCCATCAATGTCAAGTTTACTTGTCATTCCTCAAATGACGTCACACAATTTGACTGGCTCGGTGGCTCAATTGGTAGTGACCCCTGCCTTCTGAACCAAGAGTCGTGGGTGCGATTCTCACTTGGGACAAACATTCGTGTGATGAACATTTTTGTTTGTTCCGTCTCTGGGTGTTTATAATTGTATTTAAGTATATATGTGGTACCTTCGTTGTTCTGATACCCATAATACAAGTGCTTAAGCTACTTTTTTTGGGATCGGAGCAATGTATGTGATGTTGTGTGATATTTTATTATTTTATAATAATCCAAAGATGGATTCTTTGGATAGCGATACAACTCTAAATACCCGAGTTGTGCTGTCGAAAATAGCGGGAGTCATCATCATCATTTTCACTGCTGGACATAGGCCTCTCCAGTTGTTCGCCACTTTGGGCAAACAACTGGAAGCTTACTCATAATCGCCACGCTGGACAGGCGCGTTTGCGATCGCAGGGTCCTTTCGCTTCGGCGACGCTGCTACCCGTCATCGGCCTGTAGTATTTAGCTACGCCTTCAATCGTGATGGTTATACCGCCACCGTTCGGTTGCCAGAGCCTCGTTTGTTATTCAATAGGATGCACCACGGGCAGGTGGCTTGGAACGAAAAGATCGCTCCATTACATAGCGGGAGTCGAAATACGTAAATATGTATGGAGGTGAGGTAAAAGTTTACAATGTAAGCTAACGCCGCAACTATTCTAGACTGATATTACAGATTCCCTCAACAAAACAAAACTTCGAAACTTGTTTCACTATACAGTTTAGTAGAATCATGTTTTCATTGGCTCACTTAGAAAGAGAATGAAGAAGAAAATGGTATCGATTCGAGAGGAAATTTTTTGATCGTGAGAATATGATTCATAGTCTGATAACAAAAATTTGTGATGAATGCGTTCAATATGTTTTAACTTACGGTGCCAAGATGCGATGTCTAACATTTGTAGCAATCCACAAACCAATGAACAAAGATGATTATTAACATTGATTTCCTGGCTGCATTTCGGTAAATCTTCTAGAAGACTAAGGACATATTGTAATAATCCGATGCAATGATAGATCGACTTGATCAGACGCAGGACCAACAGTTTAACTTGCTTTCCGATGCATGAGATGTATTCACCGTATACTTATTACTGACCCTACTGAGTAGGAAAATTCCTTGACAGAAAAACTCAGTACATTTTTTTGAGATCGGACCTCTTTTCTGGTACCTGCGGCCACTAGACCAAACAAGCAGCCGGATCAGTAATAAATAAAGTGTTGAAGGGTCGTGTAATGCCGAAGAGCAGAACATGTGACAAGAAATATGCCAAAGATGAATTCAGTTGACAACCAACTTTCACGGCGAAATGAAAACAGTGGCCACTATTTAAGCAAATAATAACAAAAACCTTTATAGGAAATTAATTGGAAATGTACTAGAGTGACCAGGATAGCGCAGTATAGCTACCTGAAGAGGAATATTTTTCGAAGGGCCACTTGAAGAGACCTCGGGTGAAGAATTTATCCAATCTATCGGATTGAAAAATGTTGTAGAATGCACTCCGACTCAGTGAAATAATGATCTTTAGTCAATGGGGTAGATTGGATGCGAAAGGCAGTTTCGAGCATATTTTCAACAGCGGACTACTTACACTCAACTGAGTTGAAAGAAACTTCATCTTTAATATTGCTACTGAGCAAGATGGCTGGCAAGTGTATGAGAAGCCCAAACAAAGTGACGAAGAATATGAGAGTAGACTCTCTTTTTGGTCCTCAAGCCCATTTAAGTCCTCAGCTAAGTCAACGTTGATCGAAAACAATTTACCTACAGTCCTTTCCAGTACAAATTCCCTTAAGCTAACAAAACGGAAACAGCTATAATACTCGTATTAGTATAACGTTTTTAGTACGCGAGGTTTGACGAAAACAAAAGTGGCCGAGCGCTACTGAGATTATGAAAACACTGAAAAGTAAGACAGAGAGAAGTAGGGCATAGCAAATCATCGCTCGAATTGAGCAGCCCGGCCGGGGAAGGACCTCCACCCATAAAATACCGCAGCCAAATGACCTCCGGGTCGTGTTTCTGCCGGTGAGAAGGGTTTCGAGAGCTCGTGGTGGGTTAGGGTTGGGCCGGCATGGCGGTGGCAACTGACAGGTAACTGTCCAGTTACTTGCACGTTGTCACAGCGACTTGGGCTTCTCTTTCGCTTTCCATCAGGCGTAGGAAGCCATTATGTCGAGCTACTATAAAAAAATATCAAAAAACTACCAAATTCAGGAGATTCGTACCACAGATCACATTTCAGATTAAAGTTTGTACGCACGCAGTAGATTTAACGAGCATATTTATCATTAAAAGTGGTCCGAAAACTACAATCATTGCTATGCACACAACGTGACATTAAAAACCCGAGTCCTATTGTTAAAATTAGGTCAATAGTTGACATAACAATGATGATAAAAATTTGACGTTAATGGTGACATGGCATATTCACTACAATTGCTATGCCATTACCGCAATGATCATGGTTACCTACACATCCAACATTCCACAATGTATTTCGTAATAGCAAATAAGGTGCTTTTTAGGGTTCCGTAGCCGAATGGTAAAAAACGGAACCTTTATAGATGTCCGTCCGTCTGTCCGTCCGTATGTCACAGCCACTTTTTTCCGTGACTATAATAGCTATACTGTGGAGACTTGGTAAGTAGATGTATTCGGTGAACCGCATAAAGATTTTCATACAAAAATAAAAAAAGCAATAAATTTTTGGGGTTCCCCATACTTACAACTGAAACTTTTTTTTCATGAAACCCATACGTGTGGTGTATCTATGGATAGGTCTTCAAAAATGATATTGAAGTTTCTAATATAATTTTTTTCTAAACTGAATTGTTTGCGCGAGAGACGCATCCAAAGTGGAAAAACGTGTCAAATACCTTGCGAATTCCCTATTCCTGGACCATATAATCATAATCAGCCTATTGCAGTCCACTGCTGGACATAGGCCTCTCCAGTTGTTCGCCACTTGGGCAAACATCTGGAAGATTATACCCATGATCACCACGCTAGGCAGGCGAGTTGGTGATCGCAGGGCGTAGCTTCTAGCTCCGATGACGCTGCTGCCCGTCACCGGTCTGTGTATTTAGCTACGCCTTTGCAAGGGAACCGACAGCGGTATCCGAGTTGGGAAGTTTTGGGCTGGTTCTATCTGAGACAAGAGTACCATTGACTTGAAAAGAACAAGAAGCTACGCCATCATTGTGATGGTTATACCGCCACCAGTCGGTTGCCAGCGCCTCGTTTGTAATAACAAACTGCCGAATACGGCAGCATGCACCACGGGCAGGTGAGGTTGGCTTGGAGCGAAAAGATGATAGGCCGCTCCCTAACATCCTATTCCTGGACCATAGGCAACCCTAATTCAGTATGCGGGCGATCCAGCCGGGTTCAATGTCGCGTACCGACCGATTACGGCTGATATCCGGTTCGCTACGTCTGTGCGTTTGTTTGTACACACCTCTGCGGTAGGTGTGGCGCATTTGTTGACATAACGCTTGGCGGACTTGATACAAACCGACGCCATATTTTTTTTGCGCAGTTCAGGTATAACCTTCATGCTGTATATGGAATATAAATTTTGTGAATAGGTCGAGCTTAATTACTTTATTCTAGCTGCTCCCGCAACTTAGACGTACGACGTAAAATTATAACTAACACATACTATACATATGTATGCATGTATAGAAAAATCGGTTAAAGCAACAAACATGGAAACTTCAACGTTTATAAAATTAGTACTATTTATGTATAATATTAGCTAGATTAAACTGATGGTCCATTTGCTAAAAAAGACAATATAAGCGTATCTTTTGTAATTCGGTTGTAAATTTTAATAAAATGATTAACAATAAAATAAAGTAAATACTCATCTCGATGGTTGGCGATCCTCGACTGTACGCTTTATGAGAAACTTCTTGCCTCGCGCCTAGGTTTTGTGGAACCAACTTCCTTTTTTTTTTTTTTTTTTATGCCGAGGAAAATGCTTTTAGGCATCCCCGTCACCCGGGGGGAGTGACGGGGTATGTGGGACTCACCCTGCCTCAAGGTGGAAAGAAGGCAGGGAATACCCACTAAAAACCCCGGCCCCTCCTGTCAAGCGCCTATGGGGATGGTGTCACGGGACCCGGAAAGACTAGGACTGCCGCGACACCACCAGCACTGCCGGCTTACGCGGGCCCAACTCGCCCCCCTATAAGGGGAGCGGCGGGAGCGGCCCGGAGGGCCGGCCCACTCCCATCCGACGGGGACGGGGACCCGTGCAAGGCGGGTGGAGGTGCCCCCGCACCAACCACCCGCTGGGCCCCATCAGGAGGCGTTTGGCGGTCGAAGATCCGCCGGGCACGCCCCCTTCTGCGTCGACGCTGAACTGGAGCCGAGGGATCATCCTCGCGCTCTCGTTCTACTGCCTCCTTCTGCGAGATGACTATCTCGCAGAAGGAGGCAACAGCTAGTGGAACCAACTTCCTGCGACA
>CM062089.1:0-22115 GCA_031163375.1 Conogethes punctiferalis | reverse complement strand
CTTATTTCGCTTACAATGTACACAGTGTTTCGTTTGAGTTAGATCTTTTGAGTTTCCCTTCAATCACTCTGGGTTGTTGCACTAAAACTGCATACGTACTAAAACACTGGAGTGATCTTCGCCATACGAATGAGGCACGCTCAACAGTGAAACGTAAATAAACAACCCAACACTCCTCACAGCGCCATCTTGTCCCAAACTAAGCCAAAGCTAGTTCTACGGGTACTAGACAACAGATAAATTTACATAGAACGTTTTATTTAATATTTTTCTTCTTTTCGTGTCAACGATTAACTTTAAACTAGATCACACAAGTGAACTAGAAGTTTTTTTTTAATAAGTTTATATTATACATACGAAAATCGAGGTGTTACGACATCCAGGTAATGAGATGAGGTATCCTATTAAATACAGAAACCACACGAAAATTATTACTAGTCGTCATCATCATCAGGCCTTAGCAGTCCACTGCTGGATGTTAACCTCTCCAATTGTTCACCACCTGGTTCGATCTTGGGCTTCTCGCAACCAGCACTTGCCAGCCATCGAGCGCAAATCGTCGCTCCACCTGCCCTAATGGAGATGTAAGGGAGCGACCTATATCACCTTTTTGCTCCAAGCCATCCGCACCTGCCCGTTTTGCATCCTGCCGAACAACAAACGAGGCTCTGGCAAACCGACTGGTGGCGGTAAAACCATCACGATAGAAGGCGTAGCGAAATACCACAGGCCGATGACGGGCAGCAGCGTCACCGAAGCAAGAAGCTACGCCCTGCGATCGCCAACCCGCCTGCCCAGCGTGGCGATTATGGGTACATCCTCCAGAAGTTTGCCCTAGGTGGCGAAGAACTGGAGAGGCCTATGTCCAGCATTGGACTGCAATAGGCTGATGATGACCTGCCCTAAAGGTATCCTACACTACGCTTCCCGCGAAGCAGTCTTCACTCTAGAACTCTTTTACTCCAACGGTTATATGTTCTGCGACTGATATGGCCAGCCCACTGCCAATTCAGCTTGTCCGGTGAGCTATGTCGATGACTTCGGTTTTCTGTCGGATCACCTCATTTCGGTTTCGATTCCGACATTATCCCTTATGCCACTACTAATATCATAGTTTCCACACTGTCATTGTGTATCCAGACGCTTTATTTTATTAAGAAGCTCCGATCAGATCGCTTCGAGTTGAATTAAACCTAATTGCGTTGACCAATTAGTAGCCGGACACATTTGGTCAGCTCCTTATTCAGTGCGATTGTTAATTCGATCGTTGTTCGGCAACAATATAATGAATAACAGTGAGGTAACACTATTTTTATTCATTAATCCAAGTGGTGAAGGTTAAAGAATATGCCTCTACCACCAGTTGTTTGTATTAGGTCGTTTGCTATGTATAATATAGGTAGATAAATATTCATTTTTTTATAGTAGCACAACATAATGGCTTTCCTCCGTCCCATGGAAAGCGAAAGAGAAGCCCAAGTCACTGTGACAACAGGCATTTCCTTTTTCTAAATGACTATAATGATGGCCAGGCCGGCCTTCTCATCATCACCGGACTGTTGGGGAAGCGGAAGGCTCTCACCCCTAGTAACTGGTCAGTTACCTGTCAGTTGCCACCGCCATGCCGGCGTAACCTTAACCCCCGGCTGCTGATGCAGCACTCACCCCACGAGCTCCGGAGACCAAACTCTCCGTCAGAAACGCGACCCGGAGGTTATTTGGCTGCGGTATTCTATAGGGTTGAGTCCTTCCCCGGACGGGCAGCTCAAGCACGAGTGAAGGTTCGCTATGCCCTACCTCTTTTAATATCATCATAATTGCACATCAAACAGCGATCTCTTCCAGACAACCTTTGGTTGGATAATCAAAAGAAGGGACACCATATATCGTAATATGTATTTTTTTTTACAAAAATAGTATCTAAGCAAGTTTATCTGTTGTCTAGTAACCATAGTACATACATACATGCCTCGGCTTAGTTTGGGGCAAGATGGTCTAGCGAGGTATGTCTTGCGTATTGCTCTTTGTATGGCCAGATTGACACACTGGCCGATGAAAGCACCCCTCTCTTGTCGGATACGGATCCTCAGATGAAATGTAAGTGATTTCTTTTACATTGGCTCCGCATAGCGACTTTCTTTTGCCTGATGGAAAATTGGGAAGGATACTCATGATGAGATTATACTCAATATTTTAATGCGACCTGTTTTGTAAATTGCCTCACCGCTCACCTGTTTACACTGTCCTCATCTGGATGTCAACTGTCTCCTACGCTAGCATTTACGTGTCAAAAATGATCGGTTGGATGATTTCTATTCAATCATGTCTGGTGAACTTTGATGGCAGTTAGTTTTTTAAATAGCTATGATTTGTACCGTTAGCACCGTACGCTGCATCCGATTTTTACATTGAAATGTAGCATATTATTTTTGTATTATGCTTGCTATCTAATTGGTTATAGAATTATTGAAATCTATTTAGTAGATTCATCATTTATCGATTACAAATACTGATTTATTCTTTAGTACGTAAACTATAGATGAAATATTATGAGTCAATATCCTCAAAGGCTTATTGAATTGGTTGGAAAGTAAAATTATTTTTTTTTTATGCGAGAGGCGGCAGACGAGCGTTTGTTGGTGCCTGATGGTAAGCAGTCGACACCGCCCATGCAACTCTAATCGAGCTTAGAGTCGCTGCCGGCCTTTTATATGAATGCGCTCGTTTCTGTCGTAGCTGTTCGGAAAAACTGTCGCAGGAAGTTGGTTCCACAAAACCGAGGCGCGAGGCAAGAAGTTCACCATAAAGCGTACAGTCGAGGATCGCCAACCATCGACATGAGTATTTACTTTATTGTTAACCATTTTATTACAACCGCATTACAAAAGATACGCTTATATTGTCTTTTTTAGCAAATGGACCATCAGTTTAATCTAGCTAATATTATACATAAATATTACTAATATTATAAACGTTGAAGTTTCCATGTTTGTTGCATTAACCGATTTTTCTGAAACTTTACAGTTACGTAGCATAAGATTAACACATATGTATTAGTATGTGTTAGTTATAATTTTACGTCGTACGCCTAAAGTTGCGGGAGCGGCTAGTATAAAATAATTAAGCTCGACCTATTCACAAAATTCTATATACAGCAATGAAGGTTATACCTGAACTGCGCAAAAAAAATATGGCGTCGGTTTGTATCAAGTCCGCCTAGCGTTATGTCAACAAATGCGCCACACCTACCGCAGAGGTGTGTACAAACAAACGCACAGACGTAGCAGACCGGATATCAGCCGTAATCGGTCGGTACGCGACATTGAACCCGGCTGGATCGCCCGCATACTGAATTAAGGTTGCCTGTGCTCCAGGAATAGGATGTTAGGGAGCGGCCTATCATCTTTTCGCTCCAAGCCAACCTCACCTGCCCGTGGTGCATGGTGCCGTATTCAGCAGTTTGTTATAACAAACGAGGCGCTGGCAACCGACTGGTGGCGGTATAACCATCACAATTGATGGCGTAGCTTCTTGTTCTTTTCGAGTCAATGATACTCTTGTCTCAAATAGAACCAGCCCAAAACTTCGTAACTCTGATACCGCTGTCGGTTCCCTTGCAAAGGCGTAGCTAAATACCACAGACCGGTGACGGGCAGCAGCGTCATCGGAGCGAGAAGCTACGCCCTGCGATCACCAATCCGCCTGCCCAGCGTGGTGATCATGGGTATAATCTTCCAGATGTTTGTCCAAGTGGCGAACAACTGGAGAGGCCTATGGCCAGCAGTGGACTGCAATAGGCTGATTATGATTATATGGTCCAGGAATAGGGAATTCGCATGGCTTTTTTAAAGGATTTTGACACGTTTTTCCACTTTGGACGCGTCTCTCGCGCAAAACTATACAGTTTAAAAAAAAAAATATATTAGAAACTTCAATATCATTTTTGAAGACCTTTCCATAGATACCACACACGTATGCGTTTGATGAAAAAAAATTTAATTGAGTTTCAGTTCTAAGTATGGGGAACCTCAATAATTTATTGTTTTTATTTTTCTATTTTTCTATGAAAATCTTAATGCGGTTCACCGAATACATCTACTTTCCAAGTTTCCACAGTATAGCTATTATAGTCACGGAAAAAAGTGGCTGTGACATACGGACGGACAGACGGACGGACATCTATAAAGGTTTTTTGCCATTCGGCTACGGAACCCTAAAAAGCACCTTATTTGCTATTACGAAATACATGGAAATGTAATAAATGGAATGTTTGCATTTTGGATTTGTAGGTAGCCATGATCATTGCGGCAATGGCATAGCAATTGTAGTGAATATGCCATGTCACCATTAACGTCAAATTTTTATCATCATTGTTATGTCAACTATTGACCTAATTTTAACAATAGGACTCGGGTTTTTAATGTCATGTTGTGTGCATAGCAATGATTGTCGTTTTCGGACCACTTTTAATAATAAATGCTCGTTAAATCTACTGCATGCGTACAAACTTTAATCTGAAATGTGATCTGTGGTACGAATCTCCTTAATTTGGTACTTTTTGATTATTTTTTTTATAGTAGCTCGACATAATGGCTTCCTACGCCTGATGGAAAGCGAAAGAGAAGCCCAAGTCGCTGTGACAACGTGCAAGTAACTGGACAGTTACCTGTCAGTTGCCACCGCCATGCCGGCCCAACCCTAACCCACCACGAGCTCTCGAAACCCTTCTCACCGGCAGAAACACGACCCGGAGGTCATTTGGCTGCGGTATTCTATTGGATGGGGGTCCTTCCCCGGCCGGGCTGCTCAATTCGAGCGAAGATTCGCTATGCCCTACCTCTCTCTGTCTTAATTTTCCGTGTTTTCATAATCTCAGTAGTGTTCGGCCACTTTTATTTTCGTCGAGCCTCGCGTACTACAAGCATTCGAGTATTATAGCTGTGTCCGTTTTGTTGGCTTAAAGGGAATTAGTACTGAAGAGGACTGTAGGTAAATTGCTTTTGATCAAAGGACCAAAAAGAGAGCCTACTCTTCGTCACTTTGTTTGGACTTCTCTTACACTTGCCAGCCATCTTGCTCAGTAGCAATATTAAAGATGAAGTTTCTTTTAACTCAGCTTAGTAGTCCGCTGTTGAACATATGCTCGAAATTGCCTTTCGCATCCAATCTACCCCATTGACTAAAGATCATTATTTCACTGAGTCGGAGTGCATTCTACAACATTTTTCAATCCGATAGATTGGATAAATTCTTCACCCAAGGTTTCTTCAAGCAGTCCTTCGATAAATATACCACTTCAGGTAGCTATACTGTGCTATCCTGGTCACTCCAGTACATTTCCAATTAATTTCCTATAAAGGTTTTTGTTATTATTTGCTTAAATAGTGGCCACTGTTTTCATTTCGCCGTGAAAGTTGGTTGTCAACTGAATTCATCTTTGGCATATTGCTTGTCACATGTTCTGCTCTTCGGCATTACACGACCCTTAAACACTTTATTTATTACTGATCCGGCTGCTTGTTTGTTCTAGTGGCCGCAGGTGCCAGAAAAGAGGTCCGATCTCAAAAAATATACTGGGTTTTTCTGTAAGGAATTTTCCTACTCAGTAGGGTCAGTAATAAGTATACGATGAATACACCCCGTGCATCGGAAAAAAAGTTAAACTGTTGGTCCTGCGTCTGATCATGTCGAACTATCATCGCATCGGATTATTACAATATGTCCCTAGTCTTCTAGAAGATTTACCGAAATGCAGTCAGGATATTAAAGTTAATAATCATCCTTGTTCATTTGTTTGTGGATAGCTACAAATGTTAGACATCGCATCTTGGCACCGTAAGTTAAAACATATTAAACGCATTCATCACAAATTTTTGTTATCAGACTATGAATCATTTTCTCACGATCAAAAAATTTCCTCTCCAATCGATACCATTTTCTTCTTCATTCTCATTCTAAGTGAGCCAATGAAAACAAGATTCTACCAAACTGTATAGTGAAACAGGTTTCGAAGTTTTGTCGAGGGAATCTGTAATATCAGTCTAGAATAGTTGCGGCGTTGGCTTACATTGTAAACTTTTACCTCAACTCCATACATATTTACGAATTTCGACTCCCGCTATGTAAGAGAGCAATCTTTTCGCTCCGAGCCACCTTCACCTGCCCGTGGTGCATCCTACTAAATAACAAACGAGGCTCTGGCAGCCGAACAGTGGCGGTATATGTATTACGATGAAAGACGTAACTAAATAAACGGTTTCTAATCTATTCTAAATATCACAGGCCGATGACGGCAGCGTCACCGGAGCGAGGAGATACGTCCTGCGATCGCCAGCCCTACCTAGCGTGGCGATTATGAGTAAAGCCTCCAGTTGTTTGCCTAATGCGGCGAACAATTGGAGAGGTCCAGCAGTGAAAATGATGATGATGATGATGACTCCCGCTTTTTTCGACAGTCGTTTGTCACAAGTAAACTTGACATTTGACACGTTTAGTGGCTGACGAGTCAAATCAATCTCGTACCTACAAATCAAAATGCATGACGTAACCAATTGCTTCGTTTCACGTAACACTTCGTATTTGGTGTGACGCAACCGATGCCACGGCCGTCACAATGTCAGTGTCATCAAAAGGAGGTGACACTGATAGGTCTTCCAAATTATCAATACATATACGAGTAATAAAAAAGTCTGTACATTGAATCGTCATCACCCTGTAAACGTCCACGACTAGACGTAGGCGTCTTAAAAGATCACTTAGGAAATATCAGGAAATGGGGCAGCATAAGTAATGCAGATATTAAATTTTGTTTTGATAGACCATACACATTCATTCATGTATGTAAAAAATGGTTTTATATGATTTTCGTCTTCAACATAGCTACACAATCTTATGTCTCCTTCATGCATAATATGGCCGAGTCCTTCTGTCCTTAATAGCTGTCGTTCAGGTATGGAAATCGCGGCCCGCATCCTTATTTCCTTAACGTCATAACCTTGGACCTTTAAGGGAATAATGAATAGGCATCTTCTAGGGCCTTCCATTTTAGACTTTTTATTACCATCGGGAATAAGTAGTACGGATTAAGGAAGATGGATCTACATATGTAGTTATAAATTGTAATTACTCTTAGGGCCAATTACACCACTTTGTAACAAATTTTGGGTTGGTGTAAGTCGTGTTTCTGCCGGTGAGTAGGGTTTCTGGAGTTCGTGGGGTGTGTACTGCATCGGCAGCCCGGGGGTTAAGCTGGGCAACTGGGTCATAGATACCCCTTTTTTTGTGTTACCGGGGAAAATGCATTTAGGCTTTCCCGCTGGTTTGGGGAGCAGCAGGGTATGTGGGACTCGCCCCGCCTCGAAGATGGAAGTGAGGCAGGAAATGCCCACTAAAAACCCCGGCCCCTTCGTTATTCGCCTTCGGTGTCGAGGGTCCTATGAATATGTAGGTACACCAAGACATCACCGACGCGGCCTTTTATGACAGGCCCGAACAGTGTGATAGATACCCCTGGTGTTGCAGGCGTCCATTGGCTGCGGTAACCGCTTAACATCAGGCGGGCCTTATGTTTGTTTCCCACCTTTGTGGTATAAACAACTGAAGAGCTTAAGTGGATCGCCAGGTCTTTTGGTAGGAACTTAGCTGATTTGTTTTCGAGTGTCTTGATTAGTAAGATTCAAGATATCGTCATGATCATCATTGATCTTGTGTACTAAAGTGTTTGAGGGAATCTTGTCCTGTTGTGAAATTCGTTCGGCTAATTTATGGTTTGATGGTGGATAAAATAATATGAAACTGTTAATGTTGAATGGTATTTCATTTTAAAGTACTTATTAACCGGATTAGGTGTTGAATTTTATTCTTTCACTATGTAAAGTATGCTTGTAACTTTAATTTTGATTTTTTTTTTCAGGTAAGTCAAGACTGCTTTTCGTCCAACTGGGGTAGTGGGACCTTCTAGATCATTAGGTAAGTTTTGTCTTCATAAGTAACCTAGTATGTTCGCTAGAACCTTTTTTTGTTTGCTTTTAATGTGTTGATATTTAGGTATTGTCACTGGAACTTAAAATTACAAATCATACCTACTTTACTTTTACAGCCTACATATCTCCAGTTATACTTACTTGAATGGGGCTTGTCCCTGCCCACTTACATTTAAAGGGTCCATTAATGTATTTTTGGTTGCGATGTGGTCGTCGCCCCATAATCAAAACCTGAGCTAATTTATGGTAAAAGTTATTGGGTGCAAAATCATCTGATCTTTTAAGATCAGAGGCAATGCTCTCGTATATTTGTTCTGTCCTATTTATACAAATTAAACGGATACATACCTTTTAAATAAGTTTTCTTACGAGATAAATTATAGTAATTAAAGATAAATACCTTTTAATTAATTCATCAGATATGTACCAATACTATGTCACTATAATACAACTTTTGAACTAAGTAGTGACGTATGTAGAAACTTTGACGTTTTATAGTGTCATCACTATAACAAACAGGTGTTAATTGGATGTATGAGCTACAAACATCACTGTAAAGTTTCATTAAAATCTGTTCAGTCGTTTTCGCATTAAAAACGAATCAACATCCGTTGATCTTCTTCTTCTATTTTCTTTATCTGTATTCTCACTCTACGGCGCCAGGTTGATCTCTCCTGGGTCGGGTTTGGCAATTGGGCTTTCTTAAGGCTTCTTTCGATGTTTGCGCCCTCTACCTCACTTAGTTCCAGCAAACTTAGTGCACTGTTCACTACATGGTCTTCGTCCCGTCTCGTGATTTGGCCATACCATCTAAGGCGACTTTCCGTCATTTTGTCAATCATCAATCAATTAACATCCGTTCATACATTCATACATCTATCTAAACAAACTTAGCGTTTATAATATTAGTGGCATTACAGCTCGTTATTAATAACTTAATAAGCAATCGAACCAATCACCGCAGTCCTTAGAAGCGTCCACAAAATTCTTCAAACGAACCGCCAAATTGCTCGAGCAGCACTTACTCGCCGACATCGCCGCGCCTGACAAAGGAGTCCTCCAGCCGATGCAATATTAATGCCGCGGGCGAAAGTTGCGTGGAAGCATGCCAAGTATGTGCCGGAGCGCTACGGTGCCGCAGTGCGCACTGCGCATAGCGCCTGCCGTAATGCCCGTTTGATTTTCAATTTTTAAATTTAGCGAGAACTTCAGCCAATCAGTTTGTTTTTTACTCGAATGTGCGAATCGATAGAGGGTTATTTACTTAGCATTTGATGAATGTTTGAGCTACCCTCAGCCAATCAAAAAAGATGTCGCTCCCTTACATCCCTATGTAAGGGAGCGACATCTTTTTTTAGTTCCAAACGAAGGGGCTACCTGCCAGGGTGTAACTATCACGATTGAAGATGTAGCTAAGAACCACAGACTGATGACGGGGAGCTACGTCTTACGATCGTCAACCCGCTTGCCCAGCTCGTCGATTATGGGTAAAGCTTCCAGTTATTTATCCAATGTGGCGAACAACTGGAGAGGCCTATATCCAGCAGTGAACTGCGTTAGGCTGATGATGATGACTCATTTATACATCCACACAAACAAAGTTAAATTTATATTAGCGGTATTACAGGTGTAATGTAAGCAGCTGCCTAGCTAGTTATTTATAAAAGTATAAAAACCGATCACTGCCGTCTTTAAAAGCTAAAAGCTTGATTGAATCGTCTACTAAATTCTTCAAACAAACCGCCAAATTGCTCGAGCAGCACTTACTCGCCAACATCGCCGCGCCTGACAAAGCAGTCCTCCAGCCGATGCAATATTAATGCCGCGGGCGAAAGTTGCGTGGAAGCATGCCAAGTATGTGCCGGAGCGCTACGGTGCCGCAGTGCGCACTGCGCATAGCGCCTGCCGTAATGCCCGTTTGATTTTCAATTTTTAAATTTAGCGAGAAATTCAGCCAATCAGATTGTTTTTTACTCGAATGTGCGAATCGATAGAGGGTTATTTACTTAGCATTTGATGAATGTTTGAGCTACCCTCAGCCAATCAAAAATGTCGCTCCCTTACATCCCTATGTAAGGGAGCGGGTAGCATGGCACCGAAAAGGACATAATGCTCAGCATATGTCGCGGTAACAAAAGACGCCGCGCCGTGACGCTGGTCTTCCCTTTAAGTTCCTAAGGCAATTCTTCAATCTTTTTTGATAATATCTATGTTTTTAATAATATTGCTTTTACATTGTTTTATAAACTTCACTGTTGTTTTACATCGGGAAGATTACAGTCGCATATCATCAACATAGACGGCGTTTTTTATTAAACTCAACGCAAAATCGTCTATAACTATTGTCATTGGGCCTATGTTCAGTAATGGATAGTTGCAGGATGATGATGATGTGTATCAAAATAGACCATTTTGTATTGCACTCTGTCCACAATGCGTCACTGTAATCCTAAGGATATATTTGGCATGCCTCCACGCACTTTCACTCAACAGGCATTTATGTTGATCGGTAGCGGGACGAGGCTACTTTATCAGGATGTTGGTATCTATTGCCGTTTGATGAAGCGACTTAGAGTGATAGTGATGTGACTGGATAACGTAGTCAACACCTAGATTTAAAATAATAAAGGTGGGTTTGAGCTTGACTGCAATTCGCCAGATGGTAAGCCACATTTGACTTCGCCTTCTGAGCCAAGGGTCGTGACTATGATCCCCGCACGGTACGAACATTTGTGTGCATGAGCATATCTGTTTGGATTGGTCTGGGTGTCTTCTACATATAATACAAAAATTTGCCACGCTGGGGCACACATCGCCATCTAGCTCCAAACTAAGCCGAAGCTTGTACTATGGGTACTAGAAAACTGATAAATTTACTAAGATACTTTTTTTTGTAAATAAATACATATTAATAAACACCCAGACCAATACAAACAGACATGTTTATGAACAAGAATGCTTGTACTGTGCGGGAATCGTAACCCACAACCCTCGGCTCAGAAGACAGAGGTCACTACCAAATGAGCCACCGAGCCAGTTAATACACATATATATGTATATTTGTTAAATTGTAAGGGGTAATCTATTATTATTATCATTTAATTATGCCCAACGAAGTGCACACGGGTCAGCTATGTTATTAGTAAAAAATAAACGGACAATAACAATCAAATGTATCAAATTTTGTTCGGCCTCTTAACTTTGCAAAGTTCGCAATACACCTGTCGATACCCCATGCCTATTAAATCTCGCTCTAAACCTCTGCATGCTGTTAGCGTACGGCAATTGGTCGGATTAACATATGCAGGGGCCGGTAGGTATTCGGTCGCATAACAAATAGCCTAGAGAGGTAAACGTTTGCGCAACCACGATGACTGATTAAGACAGATTAACGGTAGGGTCGCCATGCAAGGAGATTTTGTTGGGATAGTTCCTGGTACAGATAAAGTATGGGCGTTTTGTTTAGTGTGGGCGCTGAAACACTTGTTGACCTATGTTATTCTTTTCGGCGCAGCCACACCGTTGCACGAGGTCCGCCCGGGGAGCACTCTATTGTTACCCGTATCCGGGGGTAGGAGTATTTGCCCTCCGCGGACCAGGAGTGCCAGCCGCTTATCATCTGCGGCTGGCCAGGGCAGGCAGGGATGTGGCCGTATGCTTCGGCTCTACCCGTGTCCCTGCAACTTGATGCCCACTGGCGACACAGGGGATATGGATGGAGGGTTTAGTGGATATGCTCTCCCATTTTGAGAGGTGTGAGTCCCACACACTCCGTGAAGAGACGGCATGAAGGTGCCTAATTCATTCCCCTCTAGAAAAAAAAAAATCTTTTCGAGTCAATGAATTGTTTTTCTCCCGTCATCATTTCCCCGAAGGTGTCATAAAAGACGACTAAGGGAATATCAGGAAACAAGCAGCAGCATTTATCTGGGTACAAATTAAACCTACTGCGGTCACCAACCAAACAAGTGGTGGTGACTAAAATAAATCCCCCCAAATGACAAATTGTCGTTGGGGATTATTTCTAGCAGTTGATGTTTTACAGGCGGATGATGATGATGAATTGTTTTTCAATATAAATTCTTAAACAAAAAAAAATAAGGTCACACAAATCCCGACTTGAATGTACCTATTGAAACTGGGGAGTTTCAGAAGGGAGTTGAAACTGGGGAGTTTCAGAAGGGAGTGGAAACTGGGGAGTTGGGTGAGGTTCCAGTCGCCTGGTAGAGCCTGGGCCTTCTTCTTTAGCAGAATGGACAACTTACAAAAAATAGAACAGTTTCTGAAATAAAACCAGCTCTCCTATTTAGAACACTCGGAAACATTATCGTTGTCTTTGTTTTGTCACTATTTAGGTAAGACAAAGACTAATAGATATCGTATTCGACTATGTTCCCGTAGTGATCTAAAGGCTTATTGATAACTGTAATAAGTATCTTCGATGAGGAACTCTTGCAACTTTTGAAAAGCGAATTGATTGATAATCCTACCGGCAAAAACAATCAATAAATGATTGCTATTAATTTTGCGACTATGTCAGCCAGATTAGTATAAATAATTATCCTGTTTTCGTCAACCTGTATGGTTTTAACATAACACTGACAAATGCTGATTTATTTAACGATGTTACTAATTAATTATTCCATTTTAGATTTGGAAGTATTTTATTAATGCGTCTAAGCTGTTGAAGATAAGAACTATGAATTTATGGTTATGCTACTAAATGCTTAAATAGATGTTTTATTTAATTTACAAGAAATATTTGTTCCATTAATGTGTTCATTTCTTATGTCTTATTGCACAGTGATAGTTTGAAAGTAATTTGATGGTTTCCAGAAAGAACCATTAAAATAAAACTTATTTGAGAAATCACAACAAAATTGTTTTGCAAATTGAGAGCGCGATAGGCCTTCAAAGTTCACCGGGAAAGTCAATTTCAAAAGTGTTAAATTAATCAAAAATCATTATAACACTACTTAAGGTACATTAATTAAAACATATTTTGATATGAAACCCATAACATAAACGCACTATTTCATATAGAGTCTACAAACGTCCACTGCTGATCATAGGCCTCCCGCAATGACAATTGTCATTTGCGCAGATTTGGCATAACTTTCCATGACCGCTGACCAGTCGCTAAGACGCGCGTTTAGGCCACTAGAACACTTTTTAGTATCTTAACACTAAAAAGCGCCCATGTGACCGGACCGATAATAACTTTAGTGATGAGAAACTGCCGACTAGTAATCCCACTATAAGTAAATGCTGGCCACATATTGGCACTTTATTGATGCGTTAGCTAACGCTGACCAGTCTCCAAAACGCGCGTTTAGGCCACTAGAACACTTTTTAATGTCTTAACACTAAAAAGCGCGAGTGTGACCGGACCGATAATAACTTTAGTGATAAGAAACTAACGACTAGTAATCCAACTATAAGTAAGTGCTGGCCACATATTGGCGCTTTATTGATGCGTTAGCAAACGCTGACTAGTCGCCAAAACGGGCGTTTAGGCCACTAGAACACTTTTTAGTGTCCTAACACTAAAAAGCGCCCGTGTGACCGGACCGAGCTTTAGTGATGAGTTCGGCGTTCACCAAACCCAAAAATGATTAACCGACCCCCACTAGTCTGATCTTTGACTCGCATAGTGACTAACTTGTGTTTAATTACAGTCTACTTGTCGATGTATTTCGATTTGCTGCGCAAAAAAATCATCGCGGTCACGATTTACACCCAGTAACTGTTTAAGTCACGAGTGAGGTTTAGGTCTAGCGCAAGCGACTTTCTTTTAACTTTATTTTATTTGAAAAGGGTTTGCCCTTGACTGCAGTTCACCTGATGGTAAGCACTATCGCTACAATAGAGCGCGCTCACCAAACAAAACTCGGTTCATTCTCGCCTTGAACAACGGATGATTATAACTCTCGGGAAACCTTTGGAACTTGCTCCATATATTCACCATAATCTCGATGAGAAAAAGGGGTACCTAGTTTTAACTGAAATGAGCTTTTTTTTTATGTAGCCAAGACATCCTTCTCATCTTTGTATAAAGTATTTCTGGTTTAAAAAACTGTAATAATTTAAACGTTTTTAAACTAAAAGAGTTTATATGCAGTTAAGAATCATTATTTGCTAAGCGGAGACTTAAAGCTTCTCTAAACCCTCGTCTGTAAATCCCCTTATTCATCCGAAATTGGCGTTTGCATACCGTTAACCATTCATAGACTTTGCGTGCCCTACCCCTCGCCGGAACGCTCTCACGTGATTGGCTGGCTCAGTTCATCCGGATATCCGGTTGACACTATTCGGTTATTGAAGGGAAGTGAAAATTCCGCCATTCAGTCACTCAATTGGAGAATTTTCAGGGTTAAAATGCTTTCGTCAGTGGCGATGCGTGAGTAGGTTGACCAAAAGGTTTTATTTGATGAGGAATAATAAGGAAAATATTCTGAACAGTTAAAGGTAAAGTTAAAACAATTAAATAACCCGTCCTTTGCCACAGCCACTTTGGTCTCTCTGTCACTTTTTATTAGGCGACGGGAAGTCACTATGTTGTGTTAAACCGGCCAAGTGCGACTTTTGTTACATTTGTTTGTTGAGAACCGCGTGGGCTCGCATACAACATAGCTTTTCTGTGTCTAATGAAAAGCCGAAGAGAAGCAAGTAACCGGCCAGTCACCTGTCAGTTGCCACTACCATTCCGGCACGTAAGATTCACGCCCCCTTTAAACCAAACCATATCACAGGAAGGTATAAACACATGCACTGGCAACGAGTTCCACATTTTAACGCCGCGTTGGGTAGGGCATAATCTTCGCTCGAATTGAGCTGCCCGTCCGGGGAAGGACCTCCACCCTATAGAATAGCGCAGCCAAATGACGTGTTTCTGCAAGTGAGTAGGGTCTCCGGAGCTCGTGGGGGGTTAGGGTTGGGCCGGCATGGCAGTGGCAACTGACAGGTAACTAACCAGGTACCAGTAGGTTGCCAGTTGTCACAGCGACTTAGGTTTCTCTTTGGGTTTCCATCCGGCGTAGGGAAGCCATTATGTCGAGCTACTATTAAAAAAAAACAGCACCGGCGTGATGGCGTTGCATTCCTCGACTCGTCTCACTACAAGAGCGCTAAGTAATTTTTTCTCAAACTTGTCCTAAATTTTCCCCGGTGTGTGGCGACCGGCCGCCGGATTCCGCGCGGTCATCGCCACAGGCCTTGGCATTGGCCAGCGGCCGATGACGTCACAGCCCGCCCGCCAAATTACACGATTATAATTGTTGTATGGGAAATGCGCTTTGTGTTAACTTTTGTTACTAAATCCGTGGGAGTCTGTTGTTTGTTTATGTTTACGTTGATAAACTCGTTGTGTTGTTTTGTTTACCTGTTTGTGGGTCGGTTGTGTTTCGGTTTTGTTGTGTTGGTATATGAATGAGGATGCGTTGAATTTTTTTTACAGTAGCTCGCCATAATGGCTTCCCTACGCCTGATGGAAAGCGGAAGAGAAGCCCAAGTCGCTGTAACAACGGGCAAGTAACTGATCAGTTACCTGTCAGTTGCCACAGCCATGCCGGCCTAACCCTAACCCCCCACTAGCTCCGGAAGCCCTACTCACCGGCAGAAACACGACCAACAGTATTGTCATTGGCTGCGGTATTGCATAGGGTGGTCCTTCCCCGGACGGGCGGCTCAATTCGAGCGAAGATTCGCCATGCCCTACCTCTCTTAACCTCTAACCCCTCTCTCTGGTTTGTGGGACGGTTGTGTTTTTGTTTTTATTGTGTTGGGATATGAACGAAGATGCGTTGAACGTTTATTCTTTTTAAAAAGTGGCTCAGCTTCTAAGGACATCTTCTCGTCTGATACTTAAATATACCTCATTTAAAATACTTAATATCGCAGTCCACTGCTGGTCATAGGCCCCTCCAATTCCCCTCTTTGCCAGTGCTGCGTGGTGACTAAGGCAAAATCCCCCATATAACAAATGTCATCGAGGGAGGCCTACAGCTACGTCCAGCTGTGGACGTTTGCAGGCTTATGATGACTTACCAAACGTACTGAAATATCTATTTCAGCGAGTGTGACCTTCTATTTATATAGAAACAAGTTCCAAAAACAGTTTTTACCATCGCCTAATTTTGGTGTCGCCCAGAAAAAACAAACTGGATTCTGTTTTGCATTCCAAAATGTTCCTACTCCAATAAATAATAAACAATGGGTCGTTACACTCTTTTTTTGAGACCGTATTCGCTATTTAGAAATGTCGGCATGTCCGTGCATACATAATTCGATCATCTAGCCTAAGATGGTCGCTGTGGAATACTCTTTGCATTAAACTATAATATATCTATTATAGCTTATATTATCAATGAGTTTATCTTCATAATCCTTTGACCGCCGAAAAATGAGACATTAAAGAAAACCTATTGTTATTTTCGTATGTACCAGCGTTACTGGCGTTCAAAGGTATATCATATTTTGAGAATTCACATCCCCGACTCGTACCAACGTGGTTATAGATTTGAAATTCATTCATTAAGTATAATCTATCTTATCGGTTAAGTGCAGTTGTGTGTCAACCTATTACTACATAGGCCTCTCGCAATTTTCGCCACTTTGATCGATCCTGGGCTCCTCTCATCCAGCATCGCACACCACCAGCACAAACTATTCCGACTAAAAAGAACTTATATGCTATTTGTTGCAAAATTGGATTCAGGTTCAGTGGATTCGTATTCGGGACAAATTTTCTTGTGATCATTTTTTTTTAGATGATGATGATGATGACGAGTGTCACAGCTCAGCATTTATAGTACGACGTTCTTAAGCGCGCTGATCTTGTCATCAGATGGTATCGGGCAAGAAAAACTGGCAACTACATTCCGTCGTGATAAAAAATCTT
This sequence comes from Conogethes punctiferalis, assembly GCA_031163375.1. Classification (NCBI taxonomy): domain Eukaryota; kingdom Metazoa; phylum Arthropoda; class Insecta; order Lepidoptera; family Crambidae; genus Conogethes; species Conogethes punctiferalis. The sequence continues at coordinate 5,234 of CM062089.1, read as the reverse complement.
CCTTTGTGATTAGATAATTAGAAACGGTTTCGATCGTCGGCAGCTTAGAAGTCAGTTAATCCTTTCATCATAGCGGCCGTGACGGTAACAGCTGATATCATGTGATTCAGCCATGTTTGTTTTGTTTAAATGAAATCAAGTAAAGGTACAAAGTAGGTACTATTAGTAGTACTAGTATTTTGTATGTCTTAATATGAAGCGGTTACATGTAGTAATTAATTGCAAAACTTTTATATCAATAGTTAAAAAAGATAGATCATAGAATAGACATACATAAAAAATATATTAAATTCAATACGTATTCATTCATTCGGTCTTTAGGGTTCATTTTAGGGAGTATGCGCCTGCGATCATAAAAAGTATGCGCAATCTATTTGATGTTAGCTTTATTGCTCTCCAGTTAACTTGAAAATATCACCGATTAACAGATCAGCACCGTGTGTATTCTTTTTGCACACAAACAATTTATTTTCCTTTGAGTCTTGAATCATCATCATCAGCCTATTACAGTCCACTGCTGGACATAGGCCTCTCCAGTTGTTCGCCACTTAGAGCAAACATCTGCCGGATATACCCATAATCGTCACGCTGGGCAGGCGGGTTGGCGATCTCGTGAATAACGGGAGTTAAAGGGTTAATGTTCAATTTAAGCGTTCTTATATATTTTGATAGATTTCTTCCAAACAACCTTTTGATGGAGGATAAATAAAAAGAAGAAGGGATTAGGTGTCATTCCATGAATTAGGAACTAAAACTTAAGTTGAAATTGTGCGCGTATGTATCGCATCTTTTACAGAGCACGCTAATACACCTTCATAATTCCTTTAAACATATAATACAACTGACCAAAAATACATAAACTTACATTAACGATGTAAAAAACTCGGTCAAAATGTGCCTTGAAATACAAGCGACCAGTCAAGAAGACCCCTACGGTTTCTTGTTTCGAAAACAAACACTATTAAGGCGTGCTACTCTTGCGGATCAAAATATATTGGCGTATTGGCCTTTGAAGGAAGCCGCCGCGACAAGTTTCAGGTTACTGCGATTGAAATATTAAACTCCATTTACGAGCTCGCATTGTAGCCGTGTGTTATGATTACATACATTATCACTATTTATTCTATTAGCTAAAACATGCTGTTAATAAGAGAATAAGAATCCATTATAACAGCATGTTTAAACAAAAAAAAACCTACTTCCATATGGCGACAATGGCACTTACTAGAAAGTTTAACCTTTTGAGATATGTGGTAACATACATACGAGTATACGACTATAAAAACTCAGTTGAATTGAGAACCTCCTTCTCTTTTTAAAGTCAGTTAGAAATGGAGCGGTATCAATTTTTAACCGACTTCAAAAAAAGGAGGAGCTCGGCAAACATTCAGACGGAAGAGGCTGAGTTCCTCGTTCCTTTGTCTTACAATCATGGGCTCCTTAGGTGAGGCGTGAAACGGTTTTTCAGTGGGCCTTCAAGGTGAGGGCGACAGGCGGGTGGGTTTGTCCTGTTTATGCCTGTCGACCTAACATTTCGACCTCACGACCGCTTACCATCAGGTGGAGGGAGGTCATCCTGAACGCTCTTTTTTTTATTTAAAAAACGTAACGTAGGACGGCATCAGGCGATGTAGGGTTACAATTTGAGCAACATGGCTGGCAAGTGCTGGGTGCGAGAAAAATACTTTTTGGATAGGGTTTAGTCTTTCAGATTTAACTTTATCAAGCATCTAATTTTATTAAGGTTCTTCTCGATAGAGAACAACTTTCTGAACATGGTGGTAATTTTTATTTATTTTTGTATCTGCTGGCTTTAGACAGAGAACTATGGAAATGTTTGGGGGAGACCTTTCACAGCAGTGGGACAACATGGGTTAGAAAAGAAGAAGAAAGATTTGTATCTGCATAATGTTACGATTCATAAGTACCTATACGTCATAAGTCTATGTGAATAAAGACATCTTTCATTTCATTTTTCATTTTGATTTCATTTTAAAATAATGACTTCATTGTGAAATTAACACCGACCACACCAATTATTACTAATAGGGGCGTTTAAAGTGATAAGTTAATTGCGCAATGATTGATAAATCAAAGGAAAATCATTCCGCCTGCCCCGTTGTACCTACCATCGGACGGGCTGGGACATTGCAAGGAGAGAACGTTCTTTCCCATTCCCTCTCTTCAGGGCACTCCCCTTGAACTGCGCGGTAGCCTTAATATGCTGGGCATGGAAGTCTGTTCCAATCTAAGCCAACGGGACTATATTGAGGGCATCATATCTACAGCTTCTAAAAAATTGGGGATCCTGAACAAGGTACGCAGGTTCTTCACGCCGGATCAGCTTAGTCTTTTGTACAAGACTCAGGTTCGATCTTGTGTTGAGTATTGCTCGCACCTATGGGATGGGTCTGCCAAATATCTCCTCGATGCCCTTGATAGATTGCAGCGGCGGGCAGTGCGCATAATTGGCGATGAAGATGTCTCGGGAGCCTTAGAGCCCTTACAATTGCGTAGGGATGTTGCATCGTTGAGCGTCTTTTATCGCCTTTTTCATGGGGAGTGTTCAGAAGAGTTATTTTCTCTTATCCCTCCCTCACCTTTTCGACATAGGACCACGCGAGCTGGCATGCGGTGTCACCGTTTCACGGTGGAAAATATTCCTTCGCGTACCAAAAAGTTTAGTAACTCCTATTTCTGCCGAACCATCAAGAAATGGAATTCTCTGCCAGCTCATGTGTTTCCGTCTTCCTATTGTATGGGGTCCTTCAAGCGAAGCGTGAAGAAGCATCTTATGGGCCGGCATGGCTGTGGCGACTGACTGGAATCGAAGGTTTCCCGCCCGTGGCCAGAGCGACTTGGGCTTCCTTTTTAGCTTTCCATCAGGCGAGAGGAAGCCACTATGCCGTGCCAATATAAAAAAAAAAAAAAAGAACGACACGTTACAAGTTTCAAGAACTCGCACGAAGCGCTTTATGTCTACATTCATAGTGCGAACGAGTAAGCTGTGGAAATCTTTGATAGAGTCCGTTTTCCTCGATATATACACAATCTCCAGGGGGATGTAAGGGGGCTACCTATCGTGTTTTCGCTCCAAGCCAACCTCACTTACCCGTGGACCATCCTGCCGAATAACAAACGAGGCGCTGGCAACCGACTGGTGTCGGTATAACCATCACCATTGAAGGCGTAGCTAAATACCACAGACCGGAAGACTGGCAGCAGCGTCATCGGAGCGAGGATCTACGCCCTGCTACGCATTATGGGTAAAGCCTTCAGGTGTTTGTCCAAAGTGGCGACAAGCTGGAGAGGCCAGCAGTGGATTACGATAGGTTGGTAATAAGAAACCTACAGACCGACAAACATTTTTTTTGTAATTAGTTAATAAAACATAAACGTATTTTGTAATCTGATTTGTGTGTGATTAAGAACAGACAAAAGCAGTCGAAAATGATAATGACAAATATAGTTACTGAATATCTAATTTGTGAAACGGTCATGTCAGTTCACGTATAAATTTGTAACATAACCACCAAACGCACGTGTAAGCTTTAATGTAATTACGTAAATGTGTAACGCCTTTGTGTGTAGTAATTAACGATATAATTTGCTTAACTATTTCGGCTATGAACATATCAAACCGAACCCTTGTACTATCTTGCCGCTGTCTCAGCCTTCCTTTTCGTAAGGGCAGGGTTTGTAAAATTCTTTAGCAACTTAAAAGGGTTTAGTTACTTTCCCGTTGCCTCAGCGACTTAGATCTCTCTTTAGGTTACCATCAGGCGAGGGGGCCTCCTCATAAACAGACGCACATTACACACATACGCATACACACACACGCACGCACGCGCACCTAACACAGCTGTTGTACTGTAAAAAAATGATCAGAAATATGAATGCTCATCAGACCCCTCGTTTCGAACATTTCGAAAACGAAATCGAATTCGATAACTGATAAGTATTGGTGTAACCGAAAAGAAATTAATCTGCATAGGTTGACTGTAGTGTCAAAGATTCCAACGATTTTGATCTAGTTTTAATTTTTTGAAAGGTGGAAAATACCTACCTAGAAAAGATAAGTCATACATATCTTTTGAACGCCATTGTCGCTTATATGTGACGTTAACAATAGTTTGTGTCTCATTTCTCGGCAGTCAAATAATTATCAAAATATGTTTGCCCGTCTAAAGAACATTTCTGATTGATAAATAGTTTCAGTAAACTCTGATTATTATGGGGCGTTCCATAATTTATAATTTAACAATTATATTTTATTGGATTTTTATAATTAAACTCTCGCATTTAACATTGTAGATAGTTCACATAATTTGGTTGGTATCTACATTTCGCGTAACTTTCCATTTCCAATGCAATTACGGATCGGTAAGTATAGTGATCAGTTAATACAAGGCGGGAATAAAGTTAGATAGCTCATTTTTGTGTTAATTACAATCATAGAGTAACGAAGTACCGATGGTGCGTTGTGAAATAGGTACTTAACAGCATGAGATTTTCCAAGATTATATTTAAGTGTATTTAAGGACGCGGTGGAGAAGGACCTGCTTGGGCTACAGATCGGCAACTAGTCTGAGCTGGCTCAAGATGGGGTAGAATGGCGTATTGTTGTTGTGTTGGAGGCTAAGATCCACTACAGATCGCTGAGCCAGCGGAGTAAGTAAGTAAGTATTTAGTATTTTTGCCGGTTATCAAATTATATTTACTTCCTTACTAAGTTGGCGTCAAAGTGAGTCTCCGATATCACATGTTGCCACCTTCTCTGCCGAGTTCGCGCTGGTCTTTCTGAACTTCGTTGCTCCGGCGGTATCTAGGATGTACACCAGGGCGTTGGCCAAATGGTCTTCAGACTCATCGATAAAGCAAACCACTATAGAAAGCGAAAGAGAAGCCCAAGTCGTTGCAAAAAGGGACAAGTACCCAATTCAATCACTTGACAGTTGCCACCGTCATCGCCATGGTGGCCAGTAACTTAGCACCGGCTGGCAAGATATGCCACGCTGCCTGGGCCACACATAGCCATCTAGCCCAAACTAGCCGAAGTTTGTACTATGGGTACTAGACACCTGATACACTTTCTTAGATACATTTTTTTATAAATAAATACATATTATACATAGAAAACACCCAGACCAATACAAACAGACATGTTTATGTTTTCAAATGTTTGCACTGATCTCTCTCTTTTTTTTCTTGTTGTTTCTTTTTTCTTCTTTTTT